>PYUH01000311.1:41923-74716 GCA_016808085.1 Suaeda aralocaspica | reverse complement strand
CTCGGTAAATTTTCGAAATATTTTTTCCAGGACCCCTGAACCATCAATAACAATCGTATAAGGCCTTGTTATCATCAGTATATGACCTTTTCACCGAATTTTTGGTCTGGGTTCCTATTTTTACTTTACGGGCACCCTGGTCGATTTCCAGGACCCCTGTACACAAAAAAACAGTATTAATAGACCGTTATTTCAAGCTCTCGGAGGGGCCGTCTGGGACCCTGTCACTTTTTCGACCCGTTTTTTTTATCACGTGCTTTGACCTAACTCAGCCCCCCCCCCCCCCCCCCCCCCCCACACACACACAATAGTTTTCGGCACCTAAACACCTCCTACAATCCCACTTATGTCCGCTTCCGAGAAGGGAAATACAACATTATATGCAATCGTCTAAGGCCTTGTTATCATCCCTTTTATGACCTTTTCAACCCGAATCCTTCGTTCTAGATTCCTATTTGTACCATACGGGCACCCTGGTCGATTTCCGGGTGTTTTTTTCAAGGACTCGTGTAACCCAAAAAACAGTGAATAATAGCCTTTGTTTCAGGCCCCTAGAGGTGCCGTCCCAGGCCCTGTTGCTTTTTTGCCCTGTTTTTTTTTTTGCCACGTGCTATTGCCCTCCACAGTACCCCTAACTATGGTTTTCGGCCCCTAAACACCTCTTACGATCGCTCATACGGCCTCTTCCAAAGAGGGGAAAGACAACCATATATACAATCGTCTTAGGCCTTGTTATCATCCCTTATATGACCTTTCACCCCGAATCCTTTGGTCTGGGTTCCTATTTTTACCTTATGGACACCCCGGTCGAATTCAGTGATTTTCTTTCCTGGACCCCTATTCCCCAAAAAAAAGTAAATAGCCTTTGTTTTAGGAGCCCGGACGGGTCGTCTTGAGCCTTGTCAGTTTTTTGCCCTTTTTTTATTTATTTTTTTTTTTTTTTACCACGTGCTATGGACCTCCACAGCACCCCCACGATAGTTTTCTGCCCCTAACCATCTCTTACGATCCACTTATGGCCTCTTCCGAACGAGGAAAAACAACCTCATATGCAATCGTCTAAGGCCTTGTTATCTTTACTTTTATTACCTTTTCACCCCGAATCCTTTGGTCTGGGTTCCTATTTCTAACTTACAACACCTCGGTCGATTTCTGGGATTTCTTTTCCGAGACCCCTGAACCATCAATAATAGTGAATAATAGCCTTCGTTTCAGGTGGCCAAAGGGGCTTTCCCGGGCCCATCACTTTTTTGACCAGCTTTTTTACCACGTGCTATGGACCTCCATAGCACCCCCTAGAATCGTTTTCGGCGCCTGAACACCTCTTGGGATCCCTCTTATGGCCTCTTCCAAAGAGGGGAGAAACAGCCTTATATGCAATCGTTGAAGGCCTTTTTATCATCCCTCATATGACCTTTTCACCCCGAATCATTTGGTATGGGTTCCTATTTTTACCTTACGGGCACCCCGGTTGATTTCCGGGATTTTTTTTTACCGAACCACTGAATCCCCAATAACAGTGACTAATAGCCTTTGTTTTAGGCCCCCTGAGGGGCCTTCCCGAGCGTGGTCACTTTTTCGCCCCTTTGTTTTATCACGTGCGATGAACATCCACAGCACTCCCAAGATCGTTTTCGGCCCCTAAAAAACTCTTAGGATCCCTCTTATGGCCTCTTCTAGAGATGGGAAAAACATCCTTACTTGCAATCATCTAAGGCGTTCTTATCATCCCTCACATGACCTTTTCTCCCAGAATCAATTTGTCTTGGTTCCTGTTTTTACATTATGGGAATCTCAGTCAATTTCCAGGAATTTTTTTTCTCGAGATCCCTGAACCCCAAAAACAATGAATAATAGCCCTTATATTAGGCCCCCGGAAGGGCCATCCCGGGCACCGTCACTTTTTCCCCATGTTTTTATACCACATGCTACGGACCTCCACAGCACCCCCTGTGATCATTGTCGGCCCTAAACATCTCTTGGGTTCCCTAAACTCCAAAAACATGTGAACAAATGAAAAATAACCTTTGTTTCAGGCCCCCGGAGGGCCCGTTGCGGCCCTCGACACTTTTTACCCCTGTTTTTTTACCACATGCTAAGCAACTACACAGCACCGCCCACAATCGTTTTCGGCCCCTAAACACCTCTTAGGATCCCTCTTATGGTCTCTTCCTGAGTGGGGAAAAACAACCTTATAAGCAATCGTCGAAGGCCTTCTTATCATCCCTCATAAGACCTTTTCACCCCGAATCCTCTGGTATGGGTTCCTATTTTTACCTTACGAGCACCCCTGTTGATTTCCAGGGTTTTTTTTTTTCGAACCATCGAATCCCCAATAACAGTGACTAATAGCCTATGTTTTAGGCCCACGGAGGGGCCTTCCCGGGCCAAGTCACTTTTTTACCCCGTTTTTATATCACTTGCTATGGACCTCCACAGCACCTCCCACAATCGATTTCGGCACCTAAAAATATCTTAGGAACCCTCTTATGGCCTCTTCCATAGATGGGAAAAACGGCCTTGCAATCGTCTAAGGCGTTCTTATCATCCCTCACATGACCTTTTCTCCTAGAATCCTTTTGTCTGGGTTTCTGTTGTTACCTTACGGGCACCCCGTTCGACTTCTGGTAATTTTTTTTTCGAGATCCCTGAACCCCAAAAACAGTGAATAATAGCCCATGTATTAGGCTCCTAGAGGGGCCATCCCGGTCACTGTCACTTTTTCCCCATGTTTTTTTACCACAAGCTATGGAGCTCCACAACACCCCTGCGATCGTTGTCTGCCCTAAACACCTCTTAGGTTCCCTGAACCCCAAAAACAAGTGAATAAATGAAAAATAAGCTTTGTTTCAGGCCCCCGGAGAGCCCGTTTCGGGCCCCGTCACTTTTTCCCCCTGTTTATTTACCACATGCTACTCACCTACACAGCACCGCCCACGATCGTTGTCAGCCCCGAAACACCTCTTAGGATCCCTCTTATGGCCTCTTCCAGAGTGGGGAAAAACAACCTTATATGCAATCCTCGAAGGCCTTCTCATCATCCCTCATAAGACCTTTTCACCCCAAATCCTCTGGTATGGGTTCCTATTGTTACCGTACGGGCACCCCGTTTGATTTCCGGGTTTTTGTTACCGGACCACTGAATCCCCAATAACAGTGAGTAATAGCCTTTGTTTTAGGCCCCCGGTGGGGCCGTCCCGGGCCTGGTAACTTTTTTGCGTCGTTTTTTTATCACGTGCTATGGACCTCCACAGCACCCTCCACGATCGTTTTCGGCCCCTAAAAACCTCTTAGGATCCCTCTTATGGCCACATCTAGAGATCGGAAAAATAGCCTTACTTGCAATCGTCTCCGGCGTTCTTATCATCCCTCACATGACCTTTTCTCCCAGAATCCTTTTGTCTGGGTTCCTGTTTTTACCTTACGGGCACCCCGTTCGATTTCCGGGAATGTTTTTTGGAGATCCCTGAACCCAAAAAACAGTGAATAATAGCCCATGTATTAGGCCCCCTTAGGGGCCAACCCGGGCACCGTCACTTTTTCCCCCCGTTTTTTAACCACATGCTACGCACCTCCAAAGCACCGCCCACGATCGTTTTCGGCCCCTAAACAACTCTTAGGATCCCTCTCATGGCCTCTTCTAGAGAGGGGAAAATACAGACTTATATGCAATCGTCTAAGGCCTTGTTATTGGGGTTCCTCTTTCTACCTTACGGGCACCCCGGTCGATTTCTGGGATTTTCTTTCCCGGACGCCCGTACCCTAAAAAACAGTGAATAATAGCTTTTGTTTCGGCCCTTGGAGGGGCCGTCCCGGGCCCCAACACTTTTTTCCCCCATTTTTTTTCCACAAGCAATGCACCTCCACAACACCCCAAATGATCGTTTTCGGCTCCTAAACACCTCTTACGATACCTCTTATGGCCTCTTCTGTAGAGGGGAAAAACAACCTTAAAGGCTATCGTTTAACGCCTTGTTATCATCCTTTATATGACCTTTTCACCCCGTCCTTTTGGCTGGGTTTCTATTTGTATCTTATGGGCACCCTAGTCGGTTTTGGGGAATTTTATTTTCGAGATCTCTGAACCCCAAAAAACAGTGAATAATAGCCCTTATATTAGGCCCCTGGAGGGGCCATCCCGGGCACCGTCAAACTTTCCCCATGTTTTTTAACCACATGCTATGGACCTTCACAGCACCCCCTTCAATCGTTGTAGGCCCTAAACACCTCTTAGGTTACCTGAACCCCAAAAAACAGTGAATAAATGAATAATAACCTTTGTTTCAGGCTCCCGGATGGGCCGTTTCGGGCCCTATCACTTTTTCCCCCCGTTTTTTTACCACATGCTAAGCACCTCCACAGAACCCCACACAATCGTTTTCGGCCCCTAAACACCGCTTAGTATACCTCTTATGGCCTCTTCTGGAGAGGGAAAAAACAGCCTTATATGCTATCGGTTAAGGCCTTTTTATCATGCCTTACATCGCCTTTTCACCCCATATCCTTTGGTCTGGGTTCCTATTTTTACCATTCGGGCACCCTGTTCGATTTTCGGGAACCCTATACCCCAAAAAATAGTGAATAATAGCCTTTGTTAAAGGCCCCCGGAGGGGTCGTCTTTGGCCCCGTCGATTTTTCATCCTGTTTTTTTACCATGTGTTATGGACCTCCACCGCACCCCCCACGGTAGTTTTCAACCCCTAAATACCACTTACTATCCCACTAATGGCCTCTATCGAGAGGAGAAATACAATCTTCTATGCAATCGTCTAAGGCCATGTTATCATCCCTTATATGACCTTTTCTTCCCGAAACCTATGGTCAGGGTTTCTATATTTACCTTATGGGCCTCTAAACCATCAATAAAGGTGAATAATAGCCTTTGTTTCAGGCGCCAAGAGGAGCCGTCCCGGGCCCTGTCACTTTTTCCACCAATTTATTTACCACGTGCTATGGTCCTCCACAGCACCCCCAACGATCGTTTTCGGCCCCTGATTACCTCTTAGGATACACCTTATGGCCTCTTCCAGAGAGGGGAAAAACAACCTTATATGCAATCGTCGAAGCCCTTCTTATCATCCCTCATACAACCATTTCACCACGAATCCTTTGGTTTGGGTTCCTATTTTTACCTTACCGGCACCTCAGTTGATTTTCGGGTTTCTTTTAGGGACCAGTGAACCCCAAATAACAGTGAACAATGGCCTTTGTTTCAGGCCCCTGGATGGGCCGTCGCGGGCCTTGTCAGTTTTTCCCCCCATTTTTTTACCACGTGCTATGCACCTCCACAGAACCACCCATGATCGTTTTCGGCCCCTAATAACCTCATAGGATCCCTCTTATGGCCTCATCTAGGGAGGGGAAATACAGCCTTACATGCAATCGTTTAAGGCCTTCTTATCATCCCTCACATGACCTTTTCACCACGAATCCTTTTGTCTGGGTTCCAATTTTTACCTTACAGGCACCCAGGTAGATTTCCAGGATCTTTTTTACAGGCACCCAGGCCTTGTTAGTTTTTCGCCCTGTTTTTTTACCACGTGCTATGGACCTCCATAGATTCCCCCACGATCGTTTTTAGCTCCTAAAAACTTCATAGGATCTTTCTTATCACCTCTTCTAGAGAGGGGAGAAATAGTCTTACAAGCAATCGTCTAAGGCCTTCTTATCATCCGTCACATGACCTTTTCTCCCAGAATCCTTTGGCCTGGGTTCCTGTTTTACCCTTACGGGAACCCCAGTGGATTTCGGGATTTTTTCGTCCTATATACCAGAACCCTAAAAAATAGTGAATAATATCCCTTATTTTAGGCTCCCAGAGGGGCCGTCCTGGGCACAGTCACTATTTTGCCATGTTTTTTTTACCACATGCTATGGACCTCCACAGCACCCCCCGCGATCGTTTTCGGCCCAAAACACATCTTAGGATCCCTGTTATGGCCTGTTCAAGAGAAGGGAAAAACAGCCTTATATGTATTCGCCTAAGGCCTTCTTATCATCTCCCATGTGACCTTTTCACTCCGAATCCTTTAGTCTAGGTTCCTATTTTTACCTTACGGGCACCCCGGTCGACTTCCGGGATTTTTTTCCGGGGCCCCTGTACCCCAAGAAACAGTGAATAATAGCCTTTGTTTTAGGAGCCCGGGAGCCGTCTTAGGCCCTGTAACTTTTACGCCCCGTTTTTTCTTTATCATGTTCTATAGACCTCCACAGCAACCCCACGATAGTTTCTGGCCCCTAGACACCTCTTACGATTCACTTTTGGCCTCTTGCAAAAGAGGAAAAACAACCTTATATGCTATCGTCTAAGGCCTTGTTTCACACCGAATTATTTGGTCTGGGTTCCTATTTTTACTTTATGGGGACCTCAGTTAATTTTCGGAATCTTTTTTCCGGGACCCCCGAACCATCAATAACAGTGAATAGTAGCCTTCGTTTTAGGCGCCTGGAGGGGCCGTGCTGGGCCCATCACTTTTTCAACCCGTTTTTTTAGCAAGTGCTATGGACCTTCAAGGCACCCCCCACGATCGTTTTTGGCCACTAAACACCTCTTAGGATAACTCTTATGGCCTCTTCAAGAGAGGGGAAAAACAGCCTTATGTGCAATCGTCTAAGGCCTTGTTATCATCCCCCATATGACCTTTTCACCCCGAATCCTTTGGTCTGGGTTCCTATTTTTACCTTATGGGCCCTTGAACCATCAATAACAATGAATAATAGCCCCGTCACTTTTTCGACCCGTTTTTTTACCAAGTGCTATGGACCTCCACAGCACCCCCCACGATCGTTTTCGGCCCCTAAACACGTCTTAGGATCCATCTTATGGCCTCTTCGAGAGAGTGGAAAAACAGCCTTATATGCAATCGTTGAAGGGCTTCTTATCATCCCTCATATGACCTTTTCACCCCGAATCCTTTGGTCTGGGTTGCTATTTTTAACTTTCCAGGACCCCTGTACCCCAAAAAACAGTGAATAATAGCCTTTGTTTTAGGAGCCCGCAGAGGCTGTCTCGGGCCCTGTCACTTTTTTGACGCGTTTATTTTTACCACGTGCTATGGTCCTCCACAGCACACCCACGATAGTTTTTAGCCCCTAAACACCTCTTACGATCCACTTATGGCCTCTTCCGAAAGGGGAAAAACAGCCTTATATGCAATCGTCTAAGGCCTTGTTATCATCTCTTGTATGACCATTTCACACCGAATTCTTTGGTCTGGGTTCCTATTTTTACCTTACGGGCACCTCGTAAATTTTCGAAATTTTTTTTTCCTGACCGCTGAACCATCAATAACAGTGAATAATAGCCTTCGTTTCAAGCGAGAGGAGGGGCTGTCCTGGTCCCATTACTTTTTCGACCTGTTTTTTTAGCACGTGCTATGGACCTCCATAGCACCCCCCACGATATTTTTCGGCGCCTGAATACCTCTTAGGATCACTCTTATGGCCTGTTCAAGAGAAGGGAAAAATAGCCCTATGTGCAACCGTCTAAGGCCTAGTTATCGTCCCTCATATGACATTTTAACCACGAATCCTTTGGTCTGGGTTCATATTTTCACCTTAGGGCCACCCCGGTCGATTTCCTGGACCCCTGTACCCCAAAAAACAGTGAATAATAGAATTTGTTTTAGGCCCCCGGAGGGGCCGTCTCGGGCCCTATCACTTTTTCGCCCTGTCACTTATGGCCTCTTCTGAGAGGGAAAATACAACATTATATGCAATCCCTAAGGCCTTGTTATAATTCCTTATATGACCTTTTCACCCCAAATCCTTTGGTCTGGGTTCCTATTTTTACCTTACGGACACCCTGGTTGTTTTCCTGGATTTTGTTTCCAGGAGCCTTGTACCCCAAAAAAAACAGTTAATAATAGCCTTCGTTTCAGGATCCCGAAGGTGCCGTTCCGGGCCCCGTCACTTTTACGCCCCGTTATTTTACCACTTGGTATTGACCTCCACAGCACCCCCCACGATCTTTTCGGCCCCTAAAAACCTCTTACGATCCCTTTTACGGCATCATCAAGAGAGGTGAAAAACAGCCTTATATGCAATTGTCAAAGGCCTTCTTATCATTGCTCATATAAACTTTCACCCCGAATCTTTTTGTCTAGGTTCCTATTTTTAACTTACACACACCACGATCGATTTCCTGGAATTTTTCCAGACAGTTTTTTTACCACGTGCTATGGACCTCCACAGCACCCCCCACGATCATTTTCGGCCCCTAAACACCTTTTAGGATCCCTCTTATGGCCTCTTCTAGAGACGGGAAAAAACAGCCTTATATGCAATAGACTAAGGCCTTCTTATCATCCCTAATATGACCTTTTCACCGCAAATCCTTTGATCTAGGTTCTTATTTTTACCTTACGGCACTCCTGTTAAGTTCTGAGTTTTTTCCGGGACCTCTGAACCCAAAAAAAACAGTGACTAATAGCCTTTGCTTTAGGCCCTCGATGGGGACCTCCCGGGCCCCGTAACTTTTTCGCCCCGTTTTTTTACCACGTGCTATAGACCTCCGCAACAACCCCCACAACCGTTTTCGGCCCCTAAACACCTCTTAGGATCCATGTTATGGCCTTTTCCAGAGAGAGAAAAAACAGCCTTTTATGCAATTGTCCAAGGCCCGCTTATGATCCCTCTTATGACTTTTTCACCCCGAATCCTTTGGTCTGGGTTCCTGTTTTTACCTTACGGTCGACATCCGGGATTTTTTCTCTCCGGGACCCCTTAACCCCAAAAAAAGTGAATAATAACCTTTGTTTTAGGCCCTGGAGGGACCATGCCGGGCCCTCTCACTTTTTCGATCGCCCTGTGTTTTTACCACATGCTATGGACTTGAATAGCACCCCCAAGATCGTTTCAGCCACTAAACACTTCTTATGATCCCTCCTATGGCCTCTTCTAGAGAGGGGAAAAACAGCCTTATAGGTAGTCGTCTAAGGCCTACTTATCATCCCTTATATGACCTCTTCACCCCAAATCCATTTGACCGGTTTTTGTTTTTTCCTTACGGGCATCCCGGTCGATTTCCGGGATTTTTTTTTTCCGGGACCTCTAAACCCCAAAAAACAGTGAATAATAACCTTTGTTTCGGGCCCCCGGAAGGGCCGTCCCATGCCATGTCACTAAACACCGCTTACGATCTCTCTTATGGAATCTTGGATAGAGGGGAAAAGCAACCATTAAACACATCTTACGATCCCTCTTATGGCCTTTTCAAGAGAGGGGAAAAACAGCCTTATATGCAATCGTTTAGGGCCTTCTTATCAACCCTCATGTGAACTTTTCACCACGAATCCTTTGGTCTGGGTTACTGTTTCTAATTTACGATCGATTTCCGGGACCTTTTCTCACAAGATCCCTTAACCCCAAAAAACAGTAAATAATAGCTTTGGTTTCGGGCCCCTGCAGGGTCCGTCCCGGGCCTTGTCACTTTTTCGCCTCGTTTTTTTTTCCACGTGTTATGGACCTCCACATCACCCCCCATGATTGATTACGGCCCCTAAACACCTCTTAGGATACCTCTTAAGGCCTCTTCTAGAGAAGGGAAAAACAGCCTTATATGCAATCGTTCAAGGCCTTCTTATCATCCCTCATTTGACCTTTTCACCCCGAATCCTTTGGTCCGGGTTCCTATTTTTACCTTACGGGCACCCCGGTTGATTTCTAAGATCTTTTTTCCAAGATTCCTGAACCCCAAAAAATAGTGAATAATAGCCTTTGTCTTAGGCCCCCGGAGGGGCTGTCTCGGGCCCCATCACTTTTTTGCCCCGTTTTGTTACCACGTGCTATGGACCTCCACAACACCCCCGACGATCGTTTTCGACCACTAAACACCTCTTAGGATCCATCTTATGGCCGTTTCCAAAGAGGGGAAAACCAAACCTTATATGCAATCGTCTGAGGTTTTCTTATCATTCCTCATATGACCTTTTCACCTTGAATACTTTGGTCTGCGTTCCTATTTTTAACTTATGGGCACCCCGGTCGATTTCCGGGATTTTTTTTCTGGGACCCCTGAACCCCAAAAAACATTGAATAATAGCCTTTGTTTCAGGCCCTCGTAGGGGCATTCCCGGTCCCCGTCACTTTTTCGTCACGTTTTTTTACCACGTGCTACGGACCTCCACAGCACACCCCATGATCGTTTTCAGCCACTGAAAACCTATTAAGATCCCTCTTATAGCCTCTTTAAGAGATGGGAAATCCAGCCTTATATGCAATCGTCTATGGCCTTCTTATCATCCCTCATATGACTTTTTCACCTCGAATCTTTTGGTCTAGATTCCTATTATTAACTTATGGACACCCTAATCGTCTTCTGGGATTCTTTTTCTGGACCCATGAACCCCAAAAAACAATGAATAATAGCTTTTGTTTAGGGCCCCGTCACTTTTTCGCCCCGTTTTTTTACCACGTGATATGGACCTCCACAGCACCCCCCATGATCATTTTTGTCCCCTAAACACCTCTTAGGACCCCTGTTATTGCCTCTTCGAGAGAGTGGAAAAACAACCATATATGCAATTGTCTAAGGCCTTCTTATCATCCCTCATATGACCTTTTCACCCTGAATGTAACACCCTGGAATTTTCTTACTGCTTACTTCTTATGTTTCCGGAAAACATGTTAAATTAATTAGGATTTTATTTATTAAAACTTCAAAATATGGAAATACCAAACTATTACCGCCACCATGATAACGGCTAAGGCATTTATCAAAGTTCTACAACGGAAGTCTTAAAACCAAAATAATTTAAATCTAAACTTCAAAATAATCTCAAATTAAAAACCAATTTTAAACTTATTACACTTCGGAACCCTATTAATGGCCCTTAAAAACCAAACCACAACTAATAGTCTTTAGAAATAAATCAACATCCAAAATAAATGTTATTCTTCATAAGCAACAAAATAAAGTAAAGCTACAAAAACACAACAAGCGCTCTCACTCCAGCCCATCATGAAATGACTTATGCCCACTTGTACATGCAGCTTTTCTTTTACTAGACAACTAATCACCACAAGTGGTTCATTATAGGGCCAAGTCCTCGACAAAGCCATGCGCAAAAAACAAACAGTCAGCAAAGCTGAGTACATAACTACTAAAAACTATGCAACAACTAAAAGAAATAAAACATGCACTCAACTTACCTTTAACGACCTTTTTACCTTTACATGGACTCAATTACTTTAATTATTATATTTAAATTTATGGATCCTGCATCGAACGGGTTTCCTCCTTAATATCATCGCCCTATTGGGCACCAACTTGGGAGCAACTCTAAGAAGGTATTACTATGTCACATCAAGTGACTGATATCCAGCACATTAAAAATAGAAAAGAGTACAACGTCTTGTACTCCAATTAGAAGTCATAGATCATTGTTCCATACGACTCCCCCTATTGTTCATACCCAAGGTATATACGTTCCAAGAGTTTTGATGCAAGTCCTCTTACTTTTTATGTGATTCAACAGCTTTAGCAATGTTATGACTCTCATGCAACATCACATAAAACATGCATCAAACCAAATAAGCCCATTTAATTTTCATCAATTTAAGGTGATTCCAAATAAATCTTATGTGTGTCCTTTAATTAAACTGAACTTCCTTGACGACGCATTAACTGTGAGTTGCTAATTACTTACATTATTCTTGACCACACATTAAACTATGAGTGGCAACATGTCTAAAATAGTTGCTCATAAATTCTTTTAATCATGTGAATATAAATTCACAACTACCTTTCTTGTTGATTAAGTAACTAACCAACTTAAGAATAACTTCCTTCCTTTATTAATAAACTATTGGCCAAATTAAACTGATCGTAACATTCCAATTCAAGCTTATGAAAATATAACTTTCTATTTAACATGGAATGCCATCATACTTTAAGAACATGCTACTAATAAACTTGTCATGCACATAAATACATGATTTAAAACAAGCATACAAGATTTCATGTAATCAAGAATTGTTCAAGCATGCATTCAAATTCTTGTGTTTTTCTTTAGTACTTATATATGTACCTTGTAAAGTAACGGTGCTCCGCCACAACTTCCAGAAGTGGACTAGTTCAAAGTCTCCTACATAGGGAAAAACCGAAACTAAATTAAAACGTTGTTGACTAAATTCTACAACAATTATAAACTACATTCTATATTCGAAACTTGTCCAAAACATTCCTTTATGGTCTATATTCGTTATATTCTGCTCGGTCTTATTTATGTTTTATAAAACCTTAGAATAATTCTTATGCCACTTTAGAAAAGTGAACATCAATATAAAATTACTAAAACTCCTTTGAAAAGCTTTAAAAACTACATAAGTCAATCATACAATGTATTACATAATTTATATGATAATTTATGCTAATTACATACTTTAAAAGCCTAATTAATCACTTTAAAAATTCTGGACAGCATGTTAAACATGCTTAAAATCACATTTAAACTTCATAAAACATACTAAAAATTATATGTAACATCATAGAACTCATATGTGATCGTACTAGCATAATATGAACACTTAAAACTTACTTTAACATGTTTTTATAAAAATTTCAGATTTATTGATTAAATTTTAAGTCTTAAAAAAATTATAAAAACATCAAAATTTTATGGTAAAACTCTTCTATAATCAACTAACATAATTATAAAACCAATCTATACTTTAGAACAATTTTTCATAAACCAAAACATGATCAAAATATTTATTCAATTGAATTTCATGATTATAAATTTTGGACAGCAATTTATTTTATTTTTAAATCCTTTAAAACCGATCTAAACTTCGTAAAATCGCCATAACTTCACAAAACAATAATTCATGATCATCATATTGAAGTACAAATCATAAAAACTCATAAAAATCATAACTTCCATAATTTATAAACCCTAATCTAAAATTTTATGAACAACAATTTTAATTCATGCCATAAAACAAATCATACTTTATTAAAACATGATTAAAACTCATAAAAACATGATTAAACATAAGTATGAACATGAATCTGCATCATTGAATGAAAAAGAAAGAAAAAGAACTTTTTATAAAAGTTCGACAAATACCAAACTAGGGGAGGAGTAGGGCCGCCGGTGGTGGCGACGGTGGTCCGGCAGTGATCCCAGGGCACGATTCCCGAGGCGAGCTTCTCCCTTTTTTTTCCTATTTCTGAAAAACAAAAAACCGAACACAGCTTTTTTTATTTTGGAAAATCTTTTTCTTTATTTTTTCTCTCTCTTCTCTCTAAATTTTTGAAATCCTAATAACTAGTATGAGCATGTAAATGGGAAATTTTTGATTTTAAGGGGTATTTATAGGCCCTAAAGTAAAATTTGTAACAACCCATACTAATCCTAACAAGTGGAAATTACCTTTAGGCCCTTGCCTCAAAATAAATTAGGAAACCTTTGAAAACTCTTTTTTTGGAAGCCTTTTAAAATATTTTTAAACATAAAAATATTATTTATGAACACAAATTATTAATTTCAACCAAACCTTATTAATTATTTTATTTATTTTATTATTATTAATTTCTTTTTATTTAATATGCCTATTGAACATAGTTTTTCAATAAAAATATTAAAATTATACGAATAAAATACAAAAATACTTTCTTAAAATACGTGAAAATGTGGGGTATTACAGTCTACCCCCCTTAAAAGAAGTTTCGTCCCGAAACTTTGTGTAGATTAGTGTATGAATTTGAATAGAACTATATTTACTTAAAACTTTCTTACTTAAATACTATGATGTTATAGACTTTAGAAACTTACTTGACATTTGTTTTGTAGACAAACATATACTTCTTACTTAAAAGTCATGGAAACTCATAAAATTTGCAAAATTAAGGATAAGAATGCACGAAAAACATGCCGCTTTCTACCCCCCTTAAGAATCGAGTTACATCCCCGTAGCTCTACTACTAACCTGAAATAGTTTTGGGTATTTTTCTCTCATCATATTATCTACTTCCTAAGTAGCTTCTTCAGTTTCTTGGTTAGACCACAACACCTTCACTATTTTGACACTCTTTCTACGAGTATCTCTAACCTTACTGTTTAGGATTTTAATTGGCCTTTCCTCATAGGTCAAACTTTGGTCTAACTCTATTGTTTCAGGTTGTAACACATGTGACTCGTCTGGCACATATACTTCCTTAGTTGAGAAACATGAAAAACATTGTGAACTTTGCTCAACTCCATTGGTAGTGCTAACTTATAAGCTACCTTTCCAACCCTTTGCAAGATCTCATAGGGTCCTATGTATTTTGGACTCAATTTCCCTTTCTTTCCAAACCTCATCACCCCTTTCATTGGTGATACCTTAAGTAACACCTTGTTGCCAACTTCAAACACAACTTCTTGGCATTTTTGATCCGCATAGGACTTTTGCCTTTCTTGTGCTGCTTGAATCTTTGCTTGTATTACCCTAACTTTCTCGGTGGTTTCTTCTATTAATTGAGGTTCTAGAATCACTGTCTGACTTATGTCGTTCCAACACAAGGGGCTCCTACACTTCCTTCCATACAAAGACTCAAAAGGTGCCATGCCAATACTTGCATGGTAACTATTGTTGAATGAAAACTCAATGAGATCCAAGTGATCCTCCTAATTCCGTTAAAAGTCCATTACACAAGCCCTTAGCATGTTCTCTAAGGTTTGTATGGTTCTCTCTGTCTGTCCATCAGTTGTTGGATGGAAAGCTGTACTCATTTTCAATGTTGTACCAAAGTTCTCCTGAACACTTTTCGAGAATTTTGAAAGAAACCTAGAATCCCTATCCGACACGATATCCTTTGGAACTCCATGTAGCCTCACAACATGTTTTATGTAAGCCTTTGCAAGTTGTTCCATTTTCCAAGTATCTTTCATGGGTATAAACACTGCGGACTTAGTAAGTATGTCCACCACTACCCATATGGTATCATTCTGATTCTTCAACTTCGGTAAACAAGTCACAAAGTTCAGCGAAATGGAATCCCATTTCCATCCGGGTATTTCAAGTGGTTGGACTCCTCCTTGAGGTCTCTTATGCTCAAATTTAACCTTGTGACAAGTAAGACATTTACTCAAAAATTCAACCACTTCTCTCTTCATCCTAGGCCACCAATACATCTTCTTTAAATCCTTATACAGTTTATCGCCTCCAGGATGTACTGAATACGGGGTATTATGACCCTCTTCCATGATTCTTTGTTTCAAATCTTCACATTTCTATGGTACATACCACCTTCCTTCATACCTTAAGCTTCCATCCTCATGAATGTTAAAATCCATAGGCTTTCTCGCTTTCAACTTTTGCTTAATTTTTTTCAGTTTTACATCTCCCTCCTGGTTCTTCCTAATTTCCTCGAGTATTGTTGGTTGGACAATAAGATTACAAAGAATTACTTCCAACTCTCTCTCCTTTACTATTTCTATGTTCAATCTCTCTATGTCCTTACATATCTCATTAGCAACCACCAAGGTGTTCACTTCATGTTTTGTTTTACAACCTAAAGCATCGGCTACCACATTGGCTTTCCCTTCATGGTACTGGATATATAGGTTATAATCCTTGACAAACTCAAGCCATCTCTGCCTCATATTTAAATCCTTTTGAGTGAAAAAGTAATTTAAACTCTTGTGATCTGTGTATATCCTACATTTCACCCCATACAAATAATGTCTCCATATTTTCAAAGCAAACACTATTGTTGCTAACTCTAGTTCATGAGTGGGCTAGTTAACCTCATATGGTTTCAATTGTCTTGAACCATAAGCTATCACCTTTCTATTTTGCATCAACACACATCCCAAACCATTTTTAGAAGCATCACTATATACATCATAAGAGTCACTCCCATATGGCAAGGTCAGCACTACAGCTGTAGTCAAACACTCTTTTAAAGTCTGAAATACATCTTCACAATTATTACTCCACTGAAATTTACAGTCCTTCTTCAGTAACGAATTCATGGGTTCAGCAATCCTCGAAAAGTCTTTCACAAACCTCCTATAGTAACCTGCTAACCCTAAGAAACTCTATACATCCGTTACATTCTTAGGTGTAGGCCATTCCTTAACTACTTCACTTTCGACAGTATCTACTTAAACTCCCTCTTTAGACACAATATGTCGCAAAAATACTGCTTTCTCCAACCAGAACTCAAATTTCAAGAACTTAGCATACAACTCATTCTCCCTTAATGTCATCAAGGTTGCCCTCAAATGTTCCACATGTTCTATGTTCCACATGTTCTTCCTTAGTCTTAGAATACACCAAGATGTCATCAATGAAAACGACCACAAACTTATCCAAAAACCGTTGGAAAATTCAATTCATTAGATCCATAAAAATTACTGGCGCATTGGTTAACCCAAAAGGCATAACAGTGAACTCATAGTGCCCATACCTAGCACTAGTACAAAAAAGCACATTTGATGTGTTACATTTGTTGTGGTTCTTTGGGATTTTTGAAGAACCGCAACAAATAAATATAGGGGATATTGTTGTATTAATTTATTTGCGGCGGTTCTAAAAAGACCGCATAAAATAACTATTTGCTATGGGTTTTTTTTACTTATTTGCTACGGTTAGAGAACAACGGCAAATAAAACAAAAAAAATCAACCCATGCTGAAGCCCAGGCCCAAAAAACATTCGCTTATAATTAAAATCTCCTAACCCTTACCCCTCATTCTTTATTCCACACAAAAACCCTAACTCCCTCTCTCTCTCTCAACGAAATACCCTAAATTACCTTTCCAATTCAAAGGTTCAAGTTCAATTACAAATTACAGAAAAATCAATTAAAAAAATTAGGCAAAATTGAAGATTTGACTGAATGTTAAAACCCTAGAAAATTGCAGAAATTAAGTAGTTACATACAGAAAGTGAAGGAGAAATCGAGGATTTGAAGATCTAACGAAGGTTGAAGAGAGTGTGAAATTGAGAAAATAAAAACTGAAAGTGTTTTTTATTTTCTCAATTCAAATCTATACAATTGATTCTTCTTCAGTCCATATTATTCTTCATCTTCAATTCGAAGTAACTACTTTCTTTTTTTTTCTTTTTAAATTCAATTTTGTTTGATTGTTGTGTTTGTTTTGTGGTTTCATTTTGATTTTATTTGTATTTTTTTTTTGCGAGTTGAAAGTTCTATACTAGGCGCGATTTATGGGCAATTTTTATGTATTTGAAAATAAAGGTTAGTATTGTCGAAGTTTCTGAATCTGAGTTCAAGATTTTTAACCACTCATAGAACAAATCTGTAGTGTTATACTTTGTTTTTCTTCTTTTTTTTCTGTCTTTTTTGTTTTCTTTTATTTGCATATTTTAATGATGGTTTTTTTATTTGTTTGATGCGATATTGAGGCGAATTTCAAGCAATTTTGAGGCGAATTTCTGGCGATTTTGGGCAAATGTTAGGAGATTTTGGTGAAATTTAGGCGATGTTGTTTGAAGATAAATCGTTTGAGGCAATTTTGTGATGATTTTTCAAAATTGGCTCAATTGAGGTTGGTGTTTTATATGTTTTGTTTGAACCTAGTGGGTGAGTGGGTAACTTATGGCTTACTTGGTGAGTATGCGAGTGTTTGTGTGTGTGTGTGTGTGTGTGTGTGTATGTGTGTGTGTTTGTGTGTGTGTGTGTGTGTGTGTGTATGTGTGTGTGTGTTGGGGAGGAGGAGTGAGTGTGTGAGCGAGTGATTGACCGACTTTGAGTGTTTCAATGAATGTGTGAGGGTGAGTGAGTGTTTATTTGGCTGGCTATGTGAGTGGTTGAGTGTGTAAGTGAGTGTGGGACTGAGTGTGTGTGAGTGAGTGTGTCAATGTGTGAGGGTGAGTCACAGAGTTTTCTAGCTGGTTGTGTATGTGAGTGGCTGTGAGTGTGAGTGATATGATTGAGTGTGTAAGTGTTTGAGGGACTGAGTGTGTATGAGAGACTTAATTCCATGCTTTTTGGTAGTATTGTCGGAAAGTTTCTTTCAAGGTGCAAGGTCATATGAGTTACTTCTAGAACTTTATACTTGTGGATTTTTAATCAAGTTTCTAGTGTTAAACATTTTTACTTCCATGTTTGCCTGCACATTACTCAGGCACATTATTTGCTAATCCTTGATGAATAACTAATGTTAGTTACAGATTCAAAATGCATAATTTAGCATAAATTGATTCTTTGGTGTTATTTTGGAAATCTTGTTTCGTCTAGTTTTGAGCTCTAATGGTATTATGTGATGGCAAGCTAGCGACTAATGAGACATCCCGTATCATGACTTTAGGATGATTAGATTTTAGTCACTGCATTTGATGTTGTGCTATCTTGTCTGTTGTCTTACCTAATTGTTCGAAATATCATGTGTAAAAATCAGCAGGGGTAGTTCTGTTGCCTAAGTTAGCGGTGAAGTTTGAGAGGTACCTTACGGGCGAGGTATGTAATGTCTCTGTTCACAATATCAATGTTTATTGCAAATTATCTAATATGATGAGCAAACCTAAATATTGTTTCATGCTTTTACAGATTCTTTCTGTTGATTCCGAAGTCGGGGAAGTTGAGCCTGGGAAAAAGGTACAATCATTTAAACATAATTGAGCCAATGTCACCTAGTTTAAGATAAATCTTGTTAAGTTGTTGTTTGATGTTTTATGCCCTTTAATTGGACCCTTTGGCTGCATCAAGGTTTGAACAAACCAATGGTAAAATTGAATGTTGCTAGTTTTGCATGCAATATTGAGTGTTAAGTGCATCAGCGTGGACTTATATTTACATTATTGAGTGCGTAAAAGCAATACACACCGTTATAATTGTGATATGTTTTTTTGGTCTTGATATTTTGTTTCAGTATGCTTTGAACTTGGAGTAATATGATATTGCCCAACAATTGAGAACCAGGCTAACTGAGGTATTTGTCTGAACTTATCTGTCTGAGCTTATCTTGTATTGCTTAATTTTCTGCATATACATAACCATGGTTATTCGTTAACTTCAACCATCTTTTCTGATATTTATCAGAGTGGTCGTGCATATACAAAAGCATGGTTATTCATTCACTAGCACCACTCATTTTCTGTTTTATCAGTCGTTGCTCAATTTGGAGGCATTTGATATTGAGGTTCTGTAGGGTACTGAATACATTTTTGTTGTTGCTGTTGCTCGGTGGTTGTTGCTGGTGTGATTGCTGCTGCTTGTTGTTGTGTTAGTGAGTGGTTTGAATGAGTGCTTTTCTGTGAGTGACTATTTTAAATTAATACTATTGTTTTTTTTTTTTTGTTTCTTGAGGAAGAGTGCAATTGTATTTGATATAGCTTAAATATGATTGAAACTAATCAATATTTTGTATGTACATATATATATATATATCATTTAGTGATCAATTATATCTTAAAAAGCAAAAAAAGAAAAATAATTGTTTGGGGTAATTATTTGCTGCGGTTTTCTGGACAGCCACAACAAAAAAGTGCTTTTATTGGGAGGGAAAGTGACTTATTTGTTGCGGTTCTCTCAAAAAAAACGTAGCAAATAGCTTACACTTCCCACCAAAAAAAATACTTATTTGCTGCGGTCGTCCAGAAAACCGCAGCAAACAAACAATTCTTATTTGCTGCTACGCCATTTGCTGCGATTAAAAACCGCAGCAAAAGGCTCGGTTTTAACCACATCAAATGTGTTTTTTTGTACTAGTGTAGTGCGTAAAGAAGCTTTCGGTATGTCCTCATTAGCAATCCTTAATTGATGGTATCCTAACCTCAAATCAATTTTCGAAAACACAGTAGCTCCTTTCAATTGACCAAACAAGTCATCAATCCTCTAAAATCGATACTTATTCTTGATTGTCACCTTATTCAGCTCTCTATAGTGAATACATAACCTCAGACTCCCATCTTTCTTCTTCACAAACAATACTGGTGCTCCCCAAAGTGAAGCACTAGGCCTAATATAACCCTTTTCCAACAAATCCTTCAACTCACTCATTTCTGCAAGCGCCATCCTATAGGGTGCTTTGGAAATAGGTCCTGTTCCTGGGACTAAGTCTATGGTAAAGTCAATTTCTCGCTTAGGTGGCATTCCCGAAATCTCCTCCAGAAATACATCAAGAAAGTCCCTTACTACTTCAATATCTTCATGTTTAGCAGTGTCAACATGATCCACATCTCTCACACTACAAAGGTAGATTGGAAAACCTTTCTTCACAAACCTAGCAAACCTTAGTACTGACACTATTTTGTTGTGTTTCGGTCTTCTTGCCCTCCAATAGCTCACCTTCTTACCCTTATTCATCAACGAGATCTTCTGTGGTTCACATAGAATCTCATCCTTATGTTTAATCAACCAATCCATCCCTAGCATCACTTCTAAGTCACCTAAGTCAAACTGGATTAGGTTAGCCATAAACTCGACTCCCTCAATTTCAATAGGAACATCCTGAAATCTCCTTGAACGTTGCACTTCTTGTGCTGAAGGTAACACTATTAACATATCTATTGCATCTATTTTTCCCAACACAGGTTTTAACTTTTCTAGGAGTTTAGTTGAAACAAAAGAGTGCGTTGCACCATAATCAAACAAAACTTTAACAGGCATAGAGTGAACAGAAAAAGTACCAGTGATCACATCCTTGTTAGCATCCGCTTCACTTCGAGCCATCACATTCAGCTTTCCAGTGTTTGAGGTCTTAGTATGCCCTCCTCCATTCCCACTCCTATTCCAACTTCCGGCTTGAGATGTCACCTTTCCTCCCATATTTCCTTAAAAACCCCTTTTCAAAGCGACTAGCCTTCAACCTCTCAGTTGCTACAACCTCAGGGGCAAACCTAGAAAATTCTATGAACTTAGAGTAGTAATCAATAATAGACATACTCCCCATCTTAAGTTCTATAAACTCCTCAGCCTTCTGCTTCTGAAGAAACACGGGGTAGAATTTATCACGAATCTGCTCCTAAAACATATCCCAATTAAATTATGGTAAGGCCCTTATTACAGCCTCATTTTGTGACCACCATAAATCAGCTTCTCCTCTGAAATAGTAAACAACATTGTTCACCTTAAGCTCCTCTGGACACTCAACTGCCCCAAACAACTTATTAAACTCTCTCAACCATCCCTCTACAACAGTTGGATTGTGCTCTCCTTGGTAAGTGGGTGGCTTACTTTGTAAAATTTTCTTAAAGAGTTCCCCAGCAGGGTCACTACCATTTCCATTTTCTCTACCAGCTAATGGTTCAACTACAGTAGCTAATTGAATCACTACATCATTCAGCTGGTTGTTGTTACGTTGAGCCATTCTATTTATCCTGTAGAGGAAAAAACCTTTATATTAAATTACGTCTAACTGTAAGTTAGGACAACATAGACTTAAATCATAAAAAAAACTTTCTCATTTCGTCTCATAAAATAAATTTCATTCTTTTAGAGCGAATGCTTCACTTTGTCTTGATTGTTTACACAACCATTAAAATAAGAATAAAGCACATAAGAAATAAAAATAATTCCCTTCGTTCTATTCTACTTGAGGCTTTAAATCATAAAATAAACTTATTACTCTACTCTTCTCATCATTTCGTATGGCTCACTGCCACTTATTCAAACTAATGTAAACAATAACTTAAACTGTTCAACTACACATTAGAAACATTAAACATCAATAGTTAACTAGATCTAAACAAAGTCTCTAAACATTAACATTATCTTTCTTGTCTCTTGATATCACATATTTCCTTGGTATGAACTCCGGTTCATTCTTAGTGTCAACCTCCATTTCTTCATCTGTCTTTTATTCTTCTCCTTCCATGTCCTCCTCAGGATTTGATTCTTCTTCCTCTTCTTCAGATTCAGTTACCAAGTAAACATATACTGGAATTACTGGGTCTGGGTCTGGGTCCTCAATTTCATTTCCTAGGCTTGGTGTGGGCGAAGTCTCCTCACTTGCATTCATTTCCTAATACTCCTGCTCTTTCGTAGCAATATACCCTACAAGAATCTCCAATAAAAACCCCACTAACTGTAACAACCTGGATTTTCCTTAACTTCCTACTTCCTAATTTTTCCGGAAAACATGTTAAACTAGTAGATATTACATTTATTAAACTACTATATATGGAAATACCAAAGTATTACCACCACCATGATAACGGCTAAGGCATTTATCAAAGTACTACAACAGAAGTCGTAAAAACCAAAACAATTTAAAACTAAACTTCAAACAAGTTTCAAGTAAAATCAACTTTAAATTTATTACATTTAGGAACCATGGTAATGGCCGTTTTAAAAACCAAAACCAAAATTACTAATCAGAAGTCCTTCGAAATCCAAACAACCAAGTAAACGTTAGTCTCGATAAGCAATTGAAATAAAGTGAAACTACAACCACATCAAGCGCTCTCACTCCATCCCATTATGAAAAGACTTATGCCCACTTGTACCTGCAGCTTTCCTTTTACTAGATAACTACTCACCACAAGTGGGTCATCGTAGACCCAAGTCCAAGACAAAGCCATGCACACAAAGCAAATAGTCAGCCAAGCTGAGTACATAAGTACTAAAGACTTTGCAATAACAATAAGACATAAAAACATGCACTCAACTTCCCTTTCTCAACCTTCCTACCTGTACATGGACTCAATAAGATTGTTATTATGTTTAACTTTTGGATTCGGCATCGAACGAGTTTCCTTTCCTTTAAAATCTCCCTATTGGACCCAACTTGGGAGCAACTCCAAGAAGGTATTACATATGTCACACGAGGTGACGGATATCCAGCGCATTTATAATATAAAAGAGTACAACGTCGTGTACTCCAATTAGAAGTCATAGATCACTGTTCCATACGACTCCTCCCATTGTTCATACTCAAGGTGTATACGTTCCAAGAGTTTTGGTGCGAATCCTCTTACACTTTACGTGATTTAACAGGTTTAACAATGTTATAACTCTCATGCAACATCACATATAGACATGCATCACAACAAGCAACCATATTCATTATCTTTACTTTAAGGTGCTTCCAAATTAACTTATGTGAGTCCTTGAATTAAACTGAATCTCCTGTACCACACATTAACTGTGAGTGGCTAATAACTTACTTTCTTCTTGACCACACATTAAACTGTGAGTGGCTAATAACTTGCTTTCTTCTTCACCGCACATTAAACTCTGAGTAGTATTATATATAAAATAATTGCTCATTACTTCTATTAATCTTGTGAACAAAATTCACGACAACATTTCTTCTTGATTAAGTATCTAATCAAATTCAAAATTAACTTCTTTCCTTTATTCATAAAACTGTTGACGAAACTATACTGATCAGAACATTCCAATTCAATCTTATGAAAATTAAACTTTCTATTTAACATGAAATGTCATTAAACATTAAAAACATGCTACTAACGACTTGTCATGCATACAGATTCATGATCCCGAACACTCATACAAGATTCATGTAAAAAAGAATTTCTCAAGCATGCATTCTAACTCCTATGTTTGCCTTTAGTACATACTTACCTTGTATAATAGCTGTGCTCCGCCACAACTTCTAGAAGTGTACTAATTCAATGTCTCCTACACCAGGAAAACCGAACTAAATTAAAACCTTGTTGACTAAATTCTACAACAACCATACCCAACTTCTAAATTTGGAAGCTTTGTCCATAAAATTCCTTATTTGGTCTATATTTAATTCCATACTTCAATTTTCTTCTCTACTGCAATTATACTTAGTTTTCGGGACTTATTTATACTTTGTAAAACCTTAATAAAATTTTCATGCCACTTTAGAAAAGTGGACAGCAATCTAAATTTATCAAAACTCCTTGAAAACTTCCGAAAATGACACAAATCGATCATATGATGTATTACCTTACTTACATGATCAATTTATGATGTTTACATACCTTAAAAAGTTATTTAATTAATTTATAAAATATGGACAGCATGTTAAACATTCTTAAAACCACTCTTAAACATCATAAAACATACTAAAATTTATATATTTCATCTTAGAATTGATGTGTGATCATACTAGTGCGATTTGGACATTTTAAACTCAATTTAACTTGTTTCTATTAAAATTTCAGATTTATTTCTAAACTTTAAAGTCATGAAAAACTTATAAAAACATCATGATTTCATGTCAAAACACTTCTATAATCTATTAACATGTTTATGAAGTCAGTCTAGGCTTTAGAACAATTTTTCATATCTTAAAACATGTTTACAATATTTGTTCAACTCAAATTCATGAATATAAAATTTTGACAGCATTATAAAACAAGTTTAAAACTTTTAAAAATCAATCTAAACTTAATAACATCAACATAAATTCACCCAAAAATAATCTATGATCATAACATTAAAGTTTGGAACACAAAAATTCATAAAAATTCATAATTTTATAATTTTCAAACCCTAACTTATAATTTCATGAACACCAAACCTAATTCATGCCTTAAAAACAATTTATACTTACCTAAAACATAATAAACTTATAAAAACATGATTAAACACAATTATAATCATAAATTTGCGAGATTGAATCAAAAATAAAGAAGTAGAATTTTGTCTTTTATATAAAAGGTTCGAAAGTACAAAAATTTGGGGGAGGAGTTCCGGCAGTGGTGGCCGGCTGGGTGGCGCACGGCGGGTGGCTGCTGCAGTGGGGTCCTAATTTAACTTCCGACTTTTTTTTCAGATCTTAAAGTTTTTTTTTCTCCCTTTTCTCTCTAAATTTTAGGAATCCTAATTGACTAGTATGATCAGGAAAAGTTTGGAATTTTAGGTTTTGTATGGTGTTGTAGGCACCAAAGTAGGATTTTGGTGAGGCCCATCAGCACTCCTAAGTAAATTAGGAAACCTTTAAAATTTATTTTTAGAAACTTTTAAAGTATTTTTAATCTTAAAAATACTAATTAAGAACACAAATAATACTTTTAACTAAAATTTTATTATTTACTATATTTTTGTTAATTTCTTTTTATTTAATACGTCTATTGAACATAATTTTCATTAAAAATATTAAAATTATACGAATAAATACGAAGGTTATACGTATGAAATGAAAAAATACTTTGTTTAAATACGTGAAAATGTGGGGTATTACACTAACCAACAGCATCGTTATACTAAGAATAATTTGGAAGGCCTCCAACAAAATAGAAATCACTAAACTTTGCCTTAATCTCTAAATAGGGTGAACAGTAGGGCAAACACCTAACAATCAAGGCTGCTACATGGTCAGGCTAATCCCATTGTGGTAACTTCAACACAGTACACATGTACCAATAGTAGAACCGTATTTTCCAGACATATTGAGGCGGACTTTCGTAGTTTTTCTTCTCCAATGTTCCTATTTGAGTATCTTTACCAGGCATAATATGTGACATCCTGCACAAAACTTAAGACTAATGGTCCATCCTTCCCAAAACAAAACAAACTAACAGTTCTACAAAAATAGGTCTTGTGGCTAACATACAATTGCCTTTACACCCAAGTATTCACATAAGGAACACCTTTAACATGAATTTCAATGCATGAAAGAACAAAAACAAAGTATATCCTACAATTTATCAAAGTACTACATCGGAAGTCTGAAAACCAAAATAATTTAAAACTAAACCTCAAAACAATCTCAAATTAAAAATCAACTTTAAACTTATTACACTTCGGAACCATATTATTGGCCCTTAAAAAAAATCCAAACTAATAGTCATTAGAATTAAATCAACATCAAAAATAAATGTTAGGCTTCATAAGCAACAAAAGAAAGTAAAGCTACTAAAACAAAGCAAGCGCTCTCACTCTAGCCCATTATGAAATGACTTATGTCCACTTGTACCTGCAGCTTTTCTTTTATTAGACAACTACGCACCAAAAGTGGGTCATTGTAGGGCCAAGTCCAAGACAAAGCCATGCACACAAAACAAACAGTCGGCAAAGCTGAGTACATAACTACTAAAGACTATGTAACAACTAAAAGAAATAACACATGCACTCAACTTACCATTAACGACCTTTTTACCTGTACATGGACTCAATTAATTTAATTATTATATTTAAATTTATGGATCCTGCATCAAACGGGTTTCCTCCTTAAAATCATCGCCCTAATGGACACCAACTTGGGAGCAACTCCAACAAGGTATTACTATGTCACATAAAGTGACGGATATCCAGCGCATTAAAAATAGAAAAGAGTACAACGTCTTTTACTCCAATTAGAAGTCATAGATCATTGTTCCATAAGACTTCCCCCATTATTCATACTCAAGGTATATACGTTCCAAGAGTTTCGATGCAAGTCCTCTTATGCTGTACGTGATGTAACAGGTTTAGCAATATTATGACTCTCACGCAACATCACATAAGGACATGCATCAAATCAAGTAAGCCCATTTAATTATCTTCAATTTAAGGTGATTCCAAATAAATCTTCTGTGTGTCCTTTAAATAAACTGAACTTCCTTTACCATACATTAACTGTGAGTGGCTAATTACTTACTTTCTTCTTGACCACACATTAAACTTTGAGCGGCAACATGTCTAAAATAATTGCTCATAACTTCTTTTAATCATGTGAATAAAAATTCACAACTACCTTTCTTTTTGATTAAGTAACTAACCAACTTAAGAATAACTTCCTTCCTTGATCAATAAACTATTGGCCAAATTAAACTTATCGTAACATTCCAATTCAAGCTTATAATAATTTATCTTTCTATTTAACATGGAATGCCTTCATAATCTAAGAACATGCTACTAATAAACTTGTCATGCACATAAATTCATGATTCAAAACAAGCATACAAGATTTCATGTAATCAAGAATTGTTCAAGCATGCATTCTAACTCTTGTGTTTGTCTTTAGCACTTACGTACCTTGTAAAGTAACGATGCTCTGATAGCCTATCGAAGTGGCTACCAAAGATAAATCATACGAGGCTCACTAGGCTATAAGTTAGGCTAAGTAAGGATCGAATCCCACGAGATAAAGGTTTTTACACTAAGGCGGTCTAAGGAGTAAGTTTTAAGTCGGTTTTAATTCAGAAGAAAGATTGCCACTAATGTTGATTTATTTTAACATAATTTTAAGAATTAAAGACGACTAACGTAAGGGATACATCTCTCAATTCTTACATGAAGGCGCGGATTCTTGGGTTAAACCGAACGTAGAGGGGAATTTCAAGGGGAAGTCGTTCTAAGAGTCATGTCTACTCTCTCGAGCTTGCATGACGAGCAGAACTATGAACCCGACCTATTCTCATGGCATGAGCATAAAACGGCTCCTAAGCACTTTTTCACGAAGACTAGTAACGTACCTTAACTTGAACACCTATTCTCATGGTTTTCAAACTAATCAAACACGAGGAGTCATCACTCAACTTCATCTCTCAATCCTTCGTTGAGGAACCTAAGACGACATCTATGGAAGCAAGTCATAGATTATGTGATTTAAAACCCAATGTAACGACTCTAGTTACCCCCAAGCTTGGTTTTTACTAAGAACCTACTTATGTCATGAAGGTGGGGAGGGTTTCACCCATACCTTAGCACTAAAAACTACTCATTACACATTTTATTAATTAAATATAAAATTTTTTTTCATGATTACAAATTTTAGTAAAGAAATAGGTTATGACAATCGATTATAAACTAAACTAAACAAAAGTATTAAAATGGAAGAGCTTTGTTTAATTATCAATGTTATTACAAAGAAATAAGTTATGCAAGTCATTTAATCAAACTACAAAAGAAATAGAGAAAATGAAGACAAGGACAAGGTTTAATCTTGAGAGTATTTAAGACATAAAGCAATAAAGCATGGACAAGATTAATCATGAGAAGAAAACTTATGAACTTGAATTAATGTAAGCAATAGAACAGGGACAAGTTAATCTTGATAAAGAAATCTTAAGAACTTGAAATAATGAAAGCAATGACGGCAAGGACATGATTAACTTGATAAAAGCTTTAATAAACAAAACTTCAAAGTAAGAAAATAGCTACAAGAATTGTAATTGAACTGGGAATTGAAGATGAATTAAGAGTTGTACCATGAAGCTTGAATAATTGTAAATAAAGACCCATGAAGCTTTACTTCCAATAACACCCCAATACAATGTTGATTAACCAAGAACAAGTAACCAAGAACCTTTGAATGTCAACCAGAACACCAAACTAAGAACATGAACAAGAAACCAAGAACCTTGAATAACCAACTTTGAATAATTGAAGAAAGATTGAATTACAACTAATGGACTTATCAAGAACTAACCACTTAATCAATTACGATTAATCTAGAGTGCAAAATGTGAGTTTCTAGTAATCTTATACTAACTTATAGCTATTTCTAACAAAATCTTCCTCCTCAAAACTGCTGAAGAACTCAGTTATACATAGTAGAGTTTAAACCTAAAGCAAGTGGGTAAGTTGAAGAAAAGAAAACTGAAGTCGCAAAAGGCGGTAGCGGCCGCTACAAGAAGGTAGCGGGCACTGGGCTAGGGTAGCAGGCGCTCCTGTAGCCTAGCGGGCGCTACCCCCCTGTTTTCCTTTCTTTCTTTTTTTAGACAGTGGCTTTAGTTGTGAAAGTGAATTTCCAAGCACCTCACAGTCATCCCATGTCGCTAGACCAAGCTAGTGATATTGCTAGTAAAACTTGCGATATAGTTAGAACCTTGTGCAAAATCCAAAAGGATCTTGACAAAGGCTTTAAACTTCGATCAAACCGACCCAAATCTTCGCAAAGCATACTACTCCTCTTATTTCATGTAATGTCTTGATTTCCGAATCAACCGGGAAATCCAACAATAATGAGATAAAACACAAAATAGAGTAACACAATGAATAATAAAGCTAAAATAAGTGGGAAAGGGAAAAGAGAAAAAAAAACTATATAAAGAACGAAAAAATGAGAAAGAAAGAAGAGAAAACTAGCTAAATTAACTAAAAAAACTACGGAAAAAGTAAACAAATAAACACTACATCATGCTCCACCACAACTTCTACAAGTGGACTAGTTCAAAGTCTCCTAAATAGGGAAAAATCGAAACTGAATTAAAACCTTGTTGACTAAATTCTACAACAACTATAAACTAACTTTTATATTGGAAACTTGTCCAAAACATTCCTTATATGGTCTATATTCAATTCCATACATCATTTTTCTTTTCTATTGTATGACTACTTAGTGTTCGGAACTTATTTATGTCATATAAAACCTTAGTATAATTTTTACCCCACTTTAGAAAAGTGGAGAACAATATAAAATTACTAAAACTCCTTTGAAAAGCATCAAAAATAACATAAATCAACCATACAATGTATCACTTAATTTATATGATCAATTTATGCTAATTACATACTTTAAAAGCCTCGTTAGTCACTTTATAAATTCTTGACAGCATGTTAAACATGCTTAAAATCACTTTTGAACTTCATAGAACATACTAAAAATTATACGTAACATCATAGAACTCATATTTGATCATACTAGCATAATATGAACAATTAAAACTTACTTTAACTTGTTTTTATAAAAGTTTCAGATTTATTGATTAACTTTAAAGTTATGAAAAACTTATAAAAACATCAAAATTTCATGGTAAAACTCTTCTACATTTAACTAACATAATTACGAAACCAATCTATACTTTAGGGCAATTTTTCATAAACCAAAACATGTCTAAAATATTTATTCAATTGAATTTTCATGATTTTAAATTTTGGTGAGTAATTTATTTTATTTTTAAAGCCTTTAAAATCAAACTAAACTTCATAAAATCATCATAAATTCACACAACAATAAATCATGATCATCATATTAAAGTACAAATGATAAAAACTCATAAAAAATCATAATTTGCATAATTTATAAATTCCAATCAAAAATTTCATGAACAACAATTTTAATTCATGTCTTACAACAAATCATACTTTATTAAAACATGATTAAAACTCATAAAAACATGACTAAACATAAATATGAACATGAATTTGCAAGATTGAATCAAAAAGAAAAAAAAGAATTTTTGTTTTATATAAGTTCGGAAAATACCAAAATAGGGGAGGAGTAGGGCTGCCGGTGGTGGTGACGGTGGTCCGGCAAAACACCTCTTTGGATCCCTCTTATGGCCTCTTCCATAGGGGAAAAACAACATTATATGCAATCGTCTAAGACCTTCTTATCATCACTCATATGACCTTTTCACCTCGAATCCTGTGGTCTAAGGTCCTATTTTTTTCTTACGGGCACTCCCCGGAGGTGCCGTCCTAGGCCCCGTCACTTTTTTGCCCCATTTTTTACCACGTACTATGGACCTCCACACACCCCCCACGTTCGTTTTCGGACACTAAACACCTCTTAGGAACCCTATTATGGCCTCTTCCAGAGATAGGAAAAGCAGCCTTGTATGCAATTGTCTAAGGCCTTCTTCTAATCCCTCATATGATCTTTTCACCCCATATCCTTTGGTCTGGGTTCCCCTTTTCACCTTACGAGCACTCTGTTGGATTTCCAGAATTTTTTTTGTGGGACCCCTGAACCCCATAAAACAGTGAATAATAGCCTTTGTTTTACGCCACCGGAGGGGCCGTCCCAGGTCCTGTCACTTTTTCGCCCCGTTTTTTTACCACGTGCTATGGACCTCCACAGCACCCCCCACGATCGTTTTCGGCCCCTAAAGACCTCTTAGGATACCTGTTATGGCCTCTTCTTGGAGTGGAAAACCATCCTTATATACAATCATCTAAGGTCTTCTTATAATCCCTCATATTACCTTTTTACCCCGAATCCATTCGCCTGCGTTCCTATTTATAACTTACGGACACCCCGGTCGATTTCTAGGAATTTTTTTTCCAGGACCCTTGAACCACAAAAGGCAGTGAATAATAGCCTTTGTTTTAGTCTCCCAGAGGGGCCGTCCCAGGCCCCGTCACTATTTCCCCCGTTTTTTTACCACGTGCTATGGACGTCCATAGCACCCCCCACGATCGTGTTCGGCCCCTAAACACCTCTTATTAACCCTCATAAGACCTTTTTACCCCGAATCCTCTTGTCTGGGTTCGTATTTTTTCCATACAGGCACCCCGGTGGATTTCCAAGTTTTTTTTTTCGGGACCCCTGAACCCTTAAAAACAGTGAATAATAGCCTTTGTTTCGGGCCCTCAGAGGGACTGTCCGGGGCCCCGTCACTTTTTCGCCCCTTTTTTTTAGCATTTGCTTTTGACCTCTACCTCACCCCCCAAGATGTTTTTCGGCCCCTACACACCTCTTAGGATTTCTCGTATGGCCGCTTCAAGCGAGGGGAAATTTGCCATATATGCAATCGTCTAAGGCCTTCTTAACATCCCTCATATGACCTTTTCACCTCGATCTTCTGGTCTTGGTTCCTATTTTTACCTTACGGGCACCCCGGTTGATTTCCGGGATTTTTTCCCGAGACCCCTAAACCCCAAAAAGCAGTGAATAATAGCCTTTGTTTCTGACCCCCAGAGAGGCCATCCCGGGCCCAGTCACTTTTTCACCCCATTATTTTACCGTGTGCTATGTACCTCCACAACACCCCCCACGATAGCTTTCGGCCTCTAAACACCTCTTACGATCCCTATTATGGCCTCTTCTAGAGAGGGGAAAACCAGCCTTATATGCAATCGTTTAAGGCCTACTTATAATCCCTCATATAACCTTTTCACCTCGAATCTTTGGTCTGGGTTCCTATTTTTACAGTACAAGAAACCCAGTCAATTTCCAGGATTTTTTTTTCGGGACCCCTGAATCCTATAACATAGTGAGTAATAAATAGCATTTGTATCCAGCCCCCAGAGGGGCTGTCCCAGGCCCATTCACTCTTTCGGCACGTTTTTTTTACCACGTTCTATGGACCTCAACAGCACCCCCCACCATCGTTTTCGGCTCCTAAAACCCTATTAGGACCCCTCTTATGGCCTCTTCCGGAATGGGAAAAACAACCTTATATGCAATCGTCTCAGGCCTTTTTGTCATCCCTCCTATGAACTTTTCACCCAGAATCCTTTCGTCTAGGTTCCTATTTTTACATAACGGTCACCCTCGATTTATGGGATTTAGTTTCTGAGATTCTTTAACCCGAAAAAACAGTGAATAATAGTTTTTGTTTCATGTCCCTTGACGGGCCGTCCCTGGCCCCGTCACTTTACCACGTGCTATGGACCTCCACAGCACCCCCCAAGATTGTTTTCGGCCCTTAAACACCTCTTAGGATCCCTCTTATGGCCTCTTTTAGAGAGGGGAAAACCATCTTTTTATGCAATCATCTAAGGCCTTCTTATCATCCCTCATATGACCTTTTCACACTAAATCCTTTGGTTTCGGTTCCTAGTTTTACCTTTCGGGCAACCAGGCGATTTCAGGGATTTTTTTTCCGGGACCCCTGAACCCGAAAAAACAGTGAATAATAGCCTTTGTTTCTGGCCTCCGGAGGGGCCGTTCTGGGCCCAGTCACTTTTTTGCCCCATTTTTTTTACCACGTTATATGGACCATTACAGCACCCCCCACAATCATTTTCGGCCCCTAAACACCTCTTAGGATCCCTCTTACGGCCTCTTCCAAAAAGGGGAAAAACAGCCTTATCTGCAATCGTCTATGGCCTTGTTATAATCCCTCATCTGACCTTTTCACCTCCAATCCTTTGTTCTACGTTCCTATTTTTACGTTACAGGGACCCCGATCGATTTTCGGGATTTTTATTTCGGGACCACTTAACCCTAAAAAAACACTGTATAATAGCCTTTATTTCAGTTCCTCAGAGGGGCCGTCCCGGTCTCTGTCACTTCCCCCCCCC
>PYUH01000311.1:7885-31628 GCA_016808085.1 Suaeda aralocaspica | reverse complement strand
CCTTCCCCCCCCCCCCCCCGAATCCCTTGGTCTCGTTTCCTATTTTTACCTTACAGGCACCCCAGTTGATTTTTGGGATTTCCTAGACCCCTGAACCTCAAATAAAAGTGAATAATAGCTTTTGTTTCCGGTCCCGTCACTTTTTCGCCCCTGAACCTCAAATAAAAGCAGCCCCTGCGATAGTTTTCGGCCCCTTAACAACTTTTAGGATACCAATTATGGCCTCTTCAATAGAGGGGAAAAACAACCTTATATACAATCGTCTAAGGCCTTATCATCCCTCATATGACCTTTTCACCCCGAATCCTTTGATCTGGGTTCCTATTTTTACCTTCTAGGCACCCTGGCCAATTTCCGAGTCTTTTTTTCCCTGGACCGCTGATCACCAAAAAACAGGAATAATATCCTTTGTTTCAGGCCCCAAGAGGGGCAGTCCCGGGCCCCGTCAATTTTCCTGCCCGTTTTTTTACCACGTGCTATAGACCTCCACAGCACCTCCCACGATCGTTTTCGGCCCCTACATGCCTCTTAGGATCCCCCTTATGGCCTCTTCCAGAGAGGGGAAAAACAGCCACATGTGCAATCGTGTAAGTCGTTCTTATCATCCCTCATATGACATTTTCACCCCGAAGCCTTTGGTCTGGGTTCCTATTTTTACCTTTCGGGCACCCCGGCCGATTTCCTGGATTTTTTTCCCGGGATCCCTAAAGCCCAAACAACAGTGAATAATATCCTTTGTTTCAAGCCCCTAGAGGGTTCGTCCTGAGCCCGATCACTTTTTCGCCCCGTTTTTTTTATGACGTGCTATGGACCTCCACATCACCCCCGACGATCCTTTTCGACCACAAAACACCTATGACAATCCCTCTTATAGCCTTTTCGAGAAGGGGGAAAAACAGCCTTATATGCAATCGCCTAAGGCCTTGTTGTCATCCCTTATATGACCTTTTCACCCCGAATCCTTTGGTCTAGGTTCCTAGTTTACCTTACGGGTACCCCGATCGATTTCCGTGATTTTTTTCCGCGACCCATGAACCCCAAAAACCGGTGAATAATAGCCTTTGTTTTATGCCCCCAGAGGGGCCGTATCGGGCCCCGTCACTTTTTCGACCGTTTTTTTACCACATGCTATGGACCTCCCCAGCACCCCACACGATCGTTTTCGGCCCCTAAATACCTCTTAGGATCTCTCTGATGGCCTGTTCCACGGAGGGGAAAAACTCCCGTATATGCAATCGTCTACGGCCTTCTTATCATCCCTCATATGACCTTTTCACCTCGAATCCTTTGGTCCGGGCTCCTATTTTTAACTTACTGAAACCCGGGTCGATTTTCGGGATTTTTTTCCGGGACCTCTGAACCCCAAAAAAATAGTGAATAATATCCTTTGTTACAGGCCCTCCAAGGGGCCTTCCCGGGCCTCGTCACTTTTTCTCCCCGTTTTTTTACCACGTGGTATTGACCTCCACAGCACCCCCCACGATCGTTTTCGACCCACTTATAATCTCTTAGAATCCCTATTATGGCGTTTTCCAAAGAGAGGAAAAAGAACTTTATATGTAATCGTCTAAGGCCTTCTTATCATCCCTCATATGACCTTTTCACCACAAATCCTTTGATCTAGGTTCATTTTTTTTACCTTACAGGCACCCCTGTCGAATTCTGAGTTTTTTTTTTCCGGGACCCCTAAACCCCAAAAAACCGTGATTAATAGCCTTTGTTTAGGCCCTCGGAGGGGTCGTCCTGGGCCCCGTCACTTTTTCTTCCCATTTTTTACCTCTCAGGATCCCTGAAATGGCCTTTTCTGGAGAGAGGAAAAACCGACTTATATGCAATTGTCTAAGGCCTTCTTATCATCCCTTATATGACCTTTTCACCCCGAATCCTTTGGTCTGGGTTCCAGTTTTTACCTTACGGTCGACATACAAGATTTTTTTTCCGGGACCACTGAACACCGAAAAACAGTGAATAATAGCTTTTGTTTTAGGCCCCAGGAGGGACCCTCCTAGGCCCTCTCACTTTTTCGCCCTGTGTTTTTACCACGTGCTATGGACCTCAATAGCACCCCCAGGATCGTTTTTGGCCACTAAACACTTCTTTTGATCCCTCTTGTGGCCTCTTCTAGAGAGCGGAAAAAAAGCATTATATGCAATCGTCTAAGGCCTTATTATCATCCCTCATATGACCTTTTCACCCCGAATCCAATGGAACGGTTTACTATTTTTACTTTATGGGCTTCCCGGTCGATTTCCGGAATTTTTTTTCCCGGGAACCCTTAACCCCAAAAAGCAGTGAATAATAACCTTTGTTTCGGGCCCTATCTCTTTTTCGCCCCATGCTTTTACCACGTCCATTGGACCTCCATTACAACCCGCACGATCATTTTCGGCCACTAAAACACCTCTTACGGTCCCTCTTATGGAATCGTCCAGAGAGGGGAAAAACAACCACTAAACACCTCTTACAATCCCTCTTATGGCCTTTTCATGAGAGGGGAAAAACAGCCTTATAAGGAATCGTCTAGGGCCTTCTTATCAATCCTCATGTGAACTTTTCACCACGAATCCTTTGGTCTGGGTTAATATTTTTACCTTACAATCGATTTCCGAGACTTTTTTACCCAGGATCCGTTAACCCCAAAAAACAGTAAATAATAGCTTTTGTTACAGGCCCCTGGAGGGGCTGTCCCGGGCCCCTTCACTTTTTCGCCTCGTTTTTATTACCACGTGTTATGGACCTCCACAGCACCCCCACGATCATTTTCGGCCCCTAAACACCTCTTAGGATTCCTCTTATGGCCTCTTCTAGAGTGGGGAAAAACAGTCGTATATGCAATCGTCTAAGGCCTTCTTATCATCCCTCATATGACCTTTTCACCCCGAATCCTTTGGTCCGGGTTCCTATCTTTACCTTACGGGCACCCCAGTTGATTTTCGAGATCTTTTTTCCAGGATCCCTGAACCCCAAAATATAGTGAATAATAGCCTTTCTTTTAGGCCCAGGAGGGGCCATCCCGGGCCCTGTCACTTTTTCGCCCCTTTTGTTTACCACGTTCTATGGACCTCCATAGCACCCCCAACGATCGTTTTCGACCACTAAACACCTCTTAGGATCCATCTTGTGGCCTTTTCCAAAGAGGGGAAAACTAGCCTTATGTGCAATCGTCTATGGCTTTCTTATCATCCCTCATATAACCTTTTCACCCCGAATCCTTTGGTCTAGGTTTTTTTTTTTAACTTACGGGCACCCCGGTCGATTTCCGGGATTTTTTTTCCGGGACCCCTTAACACCAAAAAACATTGAATAATAGCCATTGTTTCAGACCCTCGGAGGGGCATTCCCATTGCCCGTCATTTTTTCGCCCCGTTTTTTTACGTCGTGCTATGGACCTCCTAAGCACCCCCCCCCCACGATTGTTTTCGTCCCCTAAGCACCTCTGATGATCCCTGTTATTGCCTCTTCTAGAGAGAGGAAAAACAACCATATACGCAATCGTGTAAGGCCTTCTTATCATCCCTCATATGACCTTTTCACCCCAAATGTAACACCCTGGAACTTTCTAACTTCTTACTTCTTATGTTTTCGGAAAACATGTTAAATTAATTAGAATTTTTTTTATTAAAACTTCTAAATATGGAAAAATCGAAGTATTATGGCCATCGTGATAACGGCTAAGGCATTTATCAAAGTACTACATCAGAACTCTTAAAACCAAAACAATTTAAATCTAAACTTCAAAATAATCTCAAAAATTAAAAACCAACTTTAAACTTATTACACTTCGGAACCCTATTAATGGCCCTTAAAAACCAAACAAAAACTAATAGTTTTTAAAAATAAATCAACATCCAAAATAAATGTTATTCTTCATAAGCAACAAAATAAGGTAAAGCTACAAAAACACAACAAGCGCTCTCACTCTAGCCCATCATGAAATGACTTATGCCCACTTGTACATGCAGCTTTTCTTTTACTAGACAACTAATCACCAAAAGTGGGTCATTGTAGGGCCAAGTCCAAGACAAAGCCATGCGATCAAAACAAACAGTAATTAAAGGTGAGTACGTAACTACTAAAGTCTATGTAACAAGTAAAAGATATAAAACATGCATTCAACTTACCTTTAATGACCTTTTTACCTGTACATGGACTCAATTAATTTAATTATTATATTTAAATTTATGGATCCTGCATCGAATGTGTTTCCCCCTTAAAATCATCGCCCTATTAGGCAACAACTTGGGAGCAACTCCAAGAAGGTATTACTATCTCACATAAAGTGACGGATATCCAGCGCATTAAAAATAGAAAAGAGTACAACGTCGTGTACTCCAATTAGAAGTCATAGATCATTGTTCCATACGACTCCCCCCATTGTTCATACTCAATGTATATACGTTCCAGGAGTTTTGATGCAAGTCCTCTTACAGTTAACGTGATTCAACAGGTTAAGCAATGTTATGACACTCATGCAACATCACATAAAGTCATGCATCAAATCAAGTAAGCCCATTTAATTATCTTCAATTTAAGGTGATTCCAAATAAATCTTCTGTGTGTCCTTCAATTAAACTGAACTTCCTTTACCACACATTAACTGTGAGTTGCTAATTACTTACATTCTTCTTGACCACACATTAAACTATGAGTGGCAACATGTCTAAAATAGTTGCTCATAACTTCTTTTAATCATGTGAATAAAAATTCACAACTACCACTAGTGGAAAAATTCCGAATCGTAACGCCGTATTTGTAACGGGCCTTTTATTAGATCGTAAGAAATGAGGTTATTGTAACGGACATTTTGTGAAAATGTTACAAAAACCTGCTTTTTTTTACCACCCAAATGTTATTTGTATCGGGCTGATTTAGTGCCCGTTACAAACACAATTTTTAGTAACCATACTATTTGGCGCCCGTTACAATTATGATGGTATTTACTCTACTTTCATGTATATTTCATGTACATTGTACAAAGCTATGCCCGTTACAATTAAAGTCACTAATAAACTAAAAACTCTAAACATTTTTTATAAACAGACTGGTGAAGAAAACTGAATCTCAAGGTTTCTTAAACAAAAAACCAAACACCTCCTAAACCCAAACAAAAAACCAAACACCTCCAAAACTGATTCTCATGAATCTGGTCCCACCAATTCTCGGCTTCGTGAATTCCACCACCACCACCATTGTCTCTCACCTTCGCGAATTCCAAATTCCACCATTTTCATTCAGAACTTTCGTTGAACACCTTCCCTACATCAAACCCAAAACCCTAAACTACGCTTCAATTAACCGCAAAACCCTAATTATTGCAACTTCTCTCAAATCTTCGAACTTAGAAACCCTAAATCCTCATCAAAGGACCAAATTACTCTCTACGTTGATGCTCTTCTTCAATGGAATCAGGTGTTTTATTTATCTTTTTGTTTACGAATTTCTGAAATTGATTTTGCGAATTTCTTTCATTTTAATTGTTTCTGAAAAATTGTTTACAAAAGATGAATTTAACGGCGGTTGCGGAGAGAAGTGAAGTAATGGAAAGACATATAGAAGATTCACTTGCAACTTTGGCGCCAATAAATGAGTGTTACACTTCGAATTATGATAGTATTAATGTTGTTAATGTTGGTTCTGGTGCTAGGCTTCCTGGATTAATCTTGGCCATTGCTTGTTGATTGAAAATTTGAAATTTAAGGATTTCTAATTATTCTAATTCACAAGATTGTTTTAACATTGAAATTATTAGATGGGGATGGTCGATTAACTAGAAATGATGCAGTTAGCCAGTTAAATTCTTTGGATTGTCTGATTTGCAAAGAGAAGATCTCAAACAGGTATTTTCTTATATTTTTTAAATTTTAAGTATTTGGGTTTTTGATGGATTAAAATAAATTTTCAAGTTATTAAATTTTTGTGTTCGATTGTTTGATTTTAATTAGTAGAAGTTAAAGAAAATTATTGATTTATTGTGTTTTGCTAAGTGCCCTTTGTATGAGTCTCAAAAGGTCAATTTAGAATAGCTAGTTCTTAAAATTACCATCTTTGGAGAAGTTGTAAATTTTGTATACAATAGAATTGGTCTTTTGAACTACAAGCAATGTTTACAGGCCTTTTAATGTAATGGGTTAGTTTAGGATTATAGAAGTAATTCAATGGTATTGTTTGGCAATACGCGATTAGCTAGTTCACTTTTCTTATTTGGTACGGTTAGCTAATGCTAAAATGAGCTCTTTGTAATGGTTGTTGAAAGATAGTTCGAAAATATGTTATTGAAACTTCAAAGTTAAACCAAACATTTTTTGTGATAGTTAATCGTAATGAATTAGTCTGTATGATGTTACTTCAAAGAAATTAAAATTGATACTTTGAATTTTAATCTACATCAATCTATTACTCTTTCTGTCTACAGAATTAATCTGGTGGGTATGCAGTATGCTATTGCATTTTTCAGTAACTAGTTTGTGTCTGTAATTATTCTATCATACAATATTCTAGCTATGCTCAATGATATGCAACAGTCACTTACGTAATCCGTTTGTAGCAATGATTTAGAGAATTTATACATTCATATGTTTTCTATCTAAGTTAATTCATGAGGTCTTGTGTGAGCCTCAAAAGCTTTATTTTAGTTAGTTTATCAATCAAGTGTATAAATTGTATCTCTTTTTAAGAAATTAGTTTTTGGACTAATATTAAATTATTAATATTGATAATTTTGTGCCTGATATGTTGGTACAGTGTTGCACATGTAGATTTCTTTTGTTGTTGCAATCTATATTAGTCCCATTTTGACCATTTTTGTTGATGTAAAATTATTTTCAACTATAGGTTTTCACATGCATGGAAGTTGTGTAGCTCAAATTGTTATTAAATTTCATCTAAAGAAGCAACTTTCATCTGCTAAACACTCTTACTCTTATACTCCCAATTTTTTAGTTTCTTATAATTCTCATTTGGGCTTATTTAAGACTTTGAGTGGTTAGCATATGGAATCTGCTTCTATCTGCTATTGTTTCTACTTCAGTTTATGCTCATTTGCGACATACGCTACCACATGGTTGTAACTTTGCTTTGTTATCAATTGCTAATACTATGATTTTGAAAGGTTAACACAAATATATTTTAAAGACTGCATAAATATGAAAAGTTTGTTTCATTTAAATACAAATAGGTGAACCTAACATTTCTTTTTTGATGCCTCAAATTGCAATTTACTCCTTGTCCTATGTGAATTACTTGGAGCACCGTCTCTTAACTAAAGTTTTGACCTAATCGTAAGCAACCCACTTTTCTTTTCGCTATATTTTCGACATTTTTTAATGGTTTTATTTGGTGTTTTCAGCTGCGGCAGTGTAAAGATGAAGATAGCAGCATCATTGCATAGTGGCTAATCTGTGCCGAGTGCCGAGTTGATGTGCAACTAATGGGTGTAGGGTGACTTACTAGATTCAATCGATTGATGCTTATTTTCTATTTTTTGTTCATCAATGAGTAATGATAACTGATGGTATTGCAAGTTAAATTTGTTAGTTTGTTAGTTGAATATGGATGATTATTTATGGAAGATTTAATTGTATTTTGGTTTACTATTAACGGATGGGTTGCTAGTGAATATTTGCATTTTGGTGTTATGTGGAGGTATAAATTTAGTCAAAGGTGTAATTATATAGTCGATGCAGGGTACAGGGTAGTGTAAGGGCATTGTGGAAAGCTGTTTTTTTTTTTTTTTGTGTGCTAGTAAAACTTATTTGTAACGGCCTCCGTGTATTGCTCGTTACAAATGACTTTTTTCTTATTGCGCAAGATTTTATTTGTAACGGGCATAATGTAAGGCCCGTTAGAAATACTTCTCATTTGTAACGGGCAGAATGTAAGGTCCGTTACAAATACTTGTATTTTTTAATTGTAATTGAGCGATTTGTAACGAGTTGTTTGTAGATGTAACGACCCGTCCTTAACAAGTAATAGGCGATAGCGGAAAGTACGCCTGTACGGAAGGTTACTAAACCAAAATTCATTAAAGAAAATATCCAAAAGAAGAAATTCAAAAGATTACACTCAAACCACGGGTAGAACAACCCTTATATGAAAACATNTTATATGAAAACATTCAACATTTAAAACAGTTGGGAAACATAAGTAGAAGTCAACACCATAAATCGAAACACTTATTCATCTCAAACAAAACCAAATTATTAAGTCCTTAAAGAAAGGGTAGGTCCTAAGCACACTCATAACCTTGCCGGTCAAACAAAGCCCAAATATCATTCAGCATCTGTAGCAACAACATAAATCCACAGTCAGTGGAGAGTAACTAACAACTCTCCAATAAATCAAAAATAATAAATTTTAGAGTTAAATTAAGAGTTAAATTAATNTTTTAGAGTTAAATTAATATGAAGAAGTAACTTACAGACGTTCTCTAAATATTTCAAGTCACAACCAACATTAAATAAATTTCATAATAATTTCTTAAGATATAATCGAATACTCAAAACTTAAAAGAATGGTATGGAATGAACGCTAGTGGAATCCCGCAGTCCACCTCCTAAGGTTTGTCAGGTGAACCTACAGTCAACTCGCAGGAGACTGCGTCTGAGAATGGTCATACTCCCGGATATGGGTAGAAGCCATTAGGCCTCACACTACCCCCGGACGACAACAATTAACCCAGGTAATTCTACCTAAAACTCGCAGCCTAGGTAGTAGCATGTTCTTAACCACCGAGAAGCACTTCGGCCTTACAACTCGATTATGGCCCCACACACAATTCAAAACCCATGAAGATACTTAAAAATATATGATTTCAATTCAAAATTCGGCAGGGAAGCCTTTAGGCCTTACACTCATATAAAATCTGCATGAGAATTAAAATTCTCTAAATCAAAATAAAACTTAGTTTTTAAGCATTAGTTCGGCTTTATAAAAACATCAAGAAAAGATATCATTTGAGTTTTGGAACAAGTAAATAATTATTTCAAAATCCAAAATAATCATTCGCATTCATGATTCGTGAATAAGTAGTGCTAAGGATGGAATTATTCTATTCAAAGGGTCACAATTTTGATAATGTAACATTTCAACAACATTTTACATCAAGTTTCTAAGATCATTCTTTGAGTACATAATTCTAAAACAATATCCAAGTGAAGTCGCCAAACTGTGGGCCTGGGGCTTTGGGGGCCCACGTGCCCTTTTTACTTGTCAAACCTTGGATAATCTTAGCTAAAAGCATTAGTTTAAATAATCATGTCAATTAAGTTAGAACCCATATAATATCATTTCAATAACCCAAACTATAATGCTATAACATCACATAACAATCAAACATTGGCAGCAATAATACTACTTCTTAATCACATCAAAAACACACCCAAAACATGCTAAAGTGCTAAAATAAAATTATGACATGTTAATCTACATATTAGGCAATATACACAAGGAAAATGAGCTTAAATTCGTGCCCTTAACATGCTAAAACACCCCTGTCTTTACAGCAGCCCCTAATTGCAATTTCAGCAGGTGTATGCTCATTAAAACCACCCAACAACACCCTTAAACTCAAAATTAATCTTAGCCCATTAACACACACAATCTAGGGACATAATAGAACACATTAGGCTCAAGTTTAGGTGTAAAATTTAAGCATTTCAACTCTAAATACTTCACCAAACACAACACACTCACTTAACATGGCAGCAGCAACATATGCCCAAAGATTGGCTTCAAAACCCTCCTAAAACTTGCCTAAAACATGTGGAATTAGTTTAGGAACCATCTTAACATGATACTAACCAAAACTAAGCAATGAAATCAGTTTAAACAAGTGATTACAAACCTTTATAAAGCACACAAACAAATTTCCAGCAGCATGTAAGTAGACTAATGGCTCTAAAAACACCCCTAAAACAAGTCTAAACATGCTACAAATATCATGGGGTTATAACACAATATCAAGGCATGAATAACAATCAATAATAAGCAAGAAATCATGATCATAAAACTCTAAAAACAGCACTTTGAAGCCACGAAATTCTGACAGCAAAACAGGGAAGAAAACGCTCTAAAAACTCATATTTACCATGACTTTCTACCTATCAATCTAGCCCTTAAACTTAGTATTTTTAATCTAAAGAAGAGGATGCTAGTTACCTTGATTGAAGACTAAGAAAACCAGTTATAAACCAGCCAAAATCCCTCGAAGAAACTGCTCCAAAACGCACAAAAACCACCCCCGAAAACAGAAAACTTCTTGCTCAATTCCTTTGGTTTTCTTTTTGATGCTTTCCTTAGGAGATTAGAACTCGAATTTGATGTGAATAAGAGTAGGGATGAAACTCAACATCAACCCTTGAATATAATCCTTAAACCACTCGAAATTTGAGGGAAAAAGATGAAGCGGCGATCGTGATATGTGATGACAAAAGCTACGTGAACATGGAAGGGTTTTTGTATATGAATTGTGTGAATCATGAAGGGTCTTTGACTGATTTTTCTTAATGTTTTAATGATGGTTTAAATGCAATAATGTAGGGGGAGTTACAACGACTATAAACCAGCAATAAAGCTCTTCAAAACCGTGAAACAAAAGAGCAATTGAAAGGCCTCAAAACAAGCTATAAGACTAGGGTTTAAGGCTTTAATTTAGCTTATTTAAGAAGATAATTTAGGCTTAAAAATGGGTTTAAAATAAAAGTGTTAATTTAGCTTATTAAACATCCTTTATTTACCATAAACAAAGTTTAAACTCAAGTTAAGTTTTAGCTCCAAAATATGACAAGGAAGGAAAGCATGAAAACACAACCAAAGCTAATATTAACATAACCGTCTTAATACTAAACATATTTTATTTCGAATATTAACTCATCAATTGATAAATTAATATTTGAATATAAAGGACGAATTTTTTTTTTTAGGCTCAAAATTTAGGGCGTTACAGTAGAGCCCGATACAAATAGTTAGCCTTTTGTAACGGTCAGAAGCCCGATACAAATAACATTAGTATTTGTAACCCCTACAAATGTGACGCCTAATTTCCGTCCGAAATGGACGATTTTGCCCGATACATTTAAGGAATTTTCCACTAGTGTACCTTTCTTGTTGATTAAGTAACTAACCAACTTAAGAATAACTTCCTTCCTTGATCAATAAACTATTGGCCAAATTAAACTGATCGTAACATTCCAATTCAATCTTTTGAAAATTTAACTTTCTATTTAACATGGAATGCCATCATACTTTAAGAACATGCTACTAATAAACTTGTCATGCACATGAATTCATGATTCAAAACAAGCATACAACATTTCATGTAATCAAGAATTGTTCAAGCATGCATTCTAACTCTTGTGTTTGTCTTTAGTACTTATGTATCTTGTAAAGTAACGGGGCTCTGCCAAAACTTCTAGAAGTAGACTAGTTCAAAGTCTCCTACATAGGGAAAAACCGAAACTAAATTAAAACCTTGTTGACTAAATTCTACAACAACTATAAACTAACTTCTATCTTCGAAACTTGTCCAAAACATTCCTTTATGGTCTCTATTCCTTATATTCTGTTCAGACTTATTTATGTTTTATAAAACCTTATTATAATTTTTATGCCATTTAGAAAAGTGAACAGCAATATAAAATTACTAAAACTCCTTTAAAAAGCTTCAAAAACAACATAAATGAAACATACAATGTATTACATAACTTATATGATCAATTTATGCTAATTAAATACTTTCAAAGCCTAATTAATCACTTTATAAATTCTGGACAACATGTTAAACATGCCAAAAATTACATTTAAACTTCATTAAACATACTAAAAATTATATGTGACATCATAGAACTCATATGTGATCATACTAGCATAATATGAACACTAAAAACTTAATTTAACATGTTTTTATAAAAATTTCAGATTTATTGACTAACTTTAAAGTCATGAAAAACTTATAAAAACAGCAAAATTTTATGGTAAAACTCTTCTACAATCAACTAACATAATTATGAAACCAATCTATACTTTAGAACATTTTTTCGCAAAACCAAAACATGATCAAAATATTTATTCAATTGAATTTCATGATTATAAATTTTGGCCAACAACTTATTTCATTTTTTAAAGCCTTCAAAAAACTATATAAATTTCATAAAATCATCATAAATTCACACAACAATACTTCATGATCATCATATTGAAGTACAAATCATAAAAACTCATAAAAATCATAACTTGCATAATTTATAAACCCTAATCTAAAATTTTATGAACAACAATTTTAACTCATGCCTTAAAACAAATCATACTTTATTAAAACATGATTAAAACTCATAAAAACATGATTAAACATAAGTATGGACGTGAATTTGCATGATTGAATCAAAAAAAAAGAAAAAGAATTTTTTTATTATAAAAGTTAAAAAAATACCAAAATAGGGGAGGAGTAGGGCCGCCGGTGGTGGAGACGGTGGTCCGGCAGTGGTCCTGGGGCACAATTCCCGAGGCGAGCTTCTCCCTTTTTTTCTATTTTCTAAAAAAAACACTGAACACAGTTTTTTTTGGAAAATCTTTCTCTTTATTTTTTCTCTCTCTTTTCTCTAAATTTTTGAAATCCTAATAACTATTATGAGCATGAAAATCGGAAATTTCGGGTTTTAAGTGGTATTTATAGGCCCCAAAGTAAAATTTGTAAAAGCCCATACTAATCCTAACAAGTGGAAATTATTTTTAGGCCCTTACCTCAAAATAAATTAGGAAACCTTTGAAAATTCAATTTTTAGAAGCCTTTTAAAATATTTTTAAACATAAAAATATTATTTATGAACACAAATAATTACTTTCAACCAAAACTTATTAATTATTTTATTTATTTTATTATTATTAATTTCTTTTTATTTAATATGCCTATTGAACATAGTTTTTCAATAAAAATATTAAAATTCTACCAATAAAATACAAAAATACTTTCTTAAAATACGTGAAAATGTGGGGTATTACAGTCTACCCCCCTTAAAAGAAATTTCGTCCCGAAACTTTGTGTAGATTAGTGTATGAATTTGAATAGAACTATATTCACTTAAAACTTTCTTACTGAAACACTATGTTGTTGTAGAATTTAGACACTTGACAATTTTTTTGTAGACAAACATAAACTTCTTACTTAAAGGTCATGGAACCTCATAAAACTTGCAAAATTAAGGGTAAGAACGGGCGAAAAACATGTCGCTTTCTACCCCCCCCCCCCCTAAGAATCGAGTTACATCCCCGTAACTCTACTACTAACCTGAAATAGTTGTGGGTATTTTTCTCTCATCATATTTTCTACATCCCATGTAGCTTCTTCGGTTTCTTGTTTAGACCACAACACCTTCACTATTTTGACACTCTTTCTACGAGTATCTCTAACCTTACTGTCTAGGATTTTAATTGGCCTTTCCTCATAGGTCAAACTTTAGTCTAACTCTATTGTTTCAGGTTGTAACACACAATAGTGGAAAAGACATCATAAGTAACGGGCAAAAAAGGGCTTTAGGTTACGGTCATCGTCGTTAGCTAAACCCTGTTGCATATTCGTTTAGGTAACGGGCTATGTTTGTGACCTAAAACAATACTTTAAGTAACGGGCGTAACCAAAGCCCGTTACCTAAAGTCCTACAGAAACTTGTAAATGTAAGACTTTAGGTAACGGGCACTACGAAAGTCCCGTTACTTAAAGTCATGTAAACAGTAAAAATAATGACTTGAAGTAACGTACTTGAGCCACTGCCCGTTACTTAAAGTCTTAATTTTGAAAAAAATTAAATAAATCATGAGCAATAATTAATACATTACACATTGGCAACACCACAATTACAACACCAATACTATAAGGAAAGCTTCTATAACAGAAAAGAATTCCCATTATGACTTTATAATTAAGCTATATGCCTATATGATACAAATTATCTCAATTTCACCATCTCAAAGTAACGTATTATGTATCATATAAATATAGATATACCAAGTTCAAATTGAAACATATATGCTAGTGTTTCCAACTAACTAATTGAGGTTGTACATAGTCTCAATTTGCAAAGTCTTGGAATGATGCCAATTGTGTATCATATGGAGAAATAAAATGATTTCAGCAAATCTGCAAAGAAGAACATATGTGTCATGGATAATCAATCTGCAAGCACAAAATGAAATAAGCAGAGAAACTTGGTTATGAAGTATTGGAATACAAACTAATTGAAGTCATATGATTTATAATTACAATATGTGAATTTTGAAAACCGGACTTACTGATTCAATCCACAAGACAATTTAACTAACATTTTTCAATTATTGATTATGTACCTTCTATAAGGACTTCACAAGAGTCTATGTTTGTGAACTGATTCAATTTTTGTATCATAGCTCTACTATGTAATAACATTGCAAAATTGAATGAGAATGGAGACTTGATATGTGTAAGCCTTATCTATATATTAAGAAAATGTAATAATTGTACACATGTATATNAGCTATATATTAAGAAAATGTAATAAGTGTACACATGTATATAGGATAAATCGAAACTCACCATCCAATTACACAAAAAGCAACAACAACGCAGCATAAGCAGTCAAAAATAGCTCAATGGATCAAAAATTTGATGGAAATATCATTCAAAAAGAAGTAAGAAGAACAAATAATGCTCCCATCGAGTGATTTTACATTCTTATTGAGCTTGTTGATGGATCAAAATCTACATATAGCATTTTGTCTAAAATAAGGGTGCTAGAAGGCTTTTATTGAAAAAATAATGGGCCAAATCCCCTAAGAGAATTTTCCACAGGATAGAGCTCAAAAAAATAACCAATTTGAAAAAAAAATACGTCATTTGGACACCCGAGCGCAATGACATGTCCATTATAAAAAATGACACATTTATTATAAAGCTTGCTAAATTAACCGTTTCCTTTAGCCAAAATGAGCTTCACAGTTGTAGGATAAACAAATGTAACAAAACCAAACATTCTTTTCCGTTGATATGGAATCCTCACATCTTGTACTGATCCATATAAGCTTTACCAAATCACCCAAAAAAACAAATAAACAGCAACAATATTTCTATCAACAAATGCTTATATGATTTTTTTTTTAATTCAAAGAATATGATATCAAAAATTCAAAGGAATAAATCTAATAATAGCAAAAGAAATAATAAGTAAACCATACCTAAAGTAGCTAGAAACATCCTCCTCTTTGAAAGTGCTGTCAGCTGGGAATGTTTAGTAAATCTGCCTTGAACCTGAGTTCGAATCCATACCCGCAAACTCATTCCTCGCTATTCTTGCTCAATTTAACTTGTGAAACTCTTCCCCTATCATCAATGCAGCTGCTGCAGATCTACAATAAACCCACTTAAATTAATACAAAACAATAAACACCCACATAATAAAATCAAAAATTAAAAAACACACATACCATAAAATCAAAAATTAAAAATTACCCATATTATAAAACTCACCATTCGAAAGAGCAGAATTGAAAAATCATGAAAATTCTTAGAAATTACAAAAATAGATAATTAAAAAACAAAATGTAAACAACAACCATCAAAACAACTAAATTGAAACCAACAATCTTTTGACATTCGAAAGAGCAGAATTGAAAAAGAAAAAAGAGAAAAGAAAACCTCCAATCATCAACTCAAAACGCCAAATTGAACTTTTAATCCTCAATGCAAACACTATCAACTAAACAACCTTCAAATCGAATCCAGATTCAAATCCCCATATCAAAAAAAGTCGTTTTAGGGTCTGAATTTGGGACTTTCGAATTGAAATTTGGGATTAGGAATTTCGGTTTAAGATTTGAAACGTGGTGGCTTTGGGGATTTCGAACAACTTTTCAGATGTTTGTGGTAAAGTAAATGAAAAGGGGTTTCATATTGTAGCAGTTCTGTAGTAGTGAAATAGATGAGAATGAAGACAAATGAATTAGAGGATGAAATGAGACAATGGTCATGAGAGATGAGAGGTCGTTTTGAGAGGGTAATAGGTTAATCAATAATAAAACCCTCAAAGTTTAGGTAACGGGCTGTATTTAGCCCGTTATTTAAAACATCTTTATGTAACGGGCGATATTTAGCCCGATATTTAAAATACTTTAGCTTATGGGCTTGCACTTAGCCCGTTAGATAATGTGAGTTTTAGGTTACGTTTTTATGGTTGCCCGTAAAATAAAACTTAAAGGTTACTTGCATTCCGTTTGCCTGTTACCTTTGGGGCGTTACCTATGGCAATTTTTCCACTAGTGACATGTGACTCGTCTGGCACATACTTCCTTAGTTGAGAAACATGAAAAACATTGTGAACTTTTAAGCTACCTTTCCAACCCTTTGCAAGATCTCATAGGGTCCTATGTATTTTAGACTCAATTTCCCTTTCTTTCCAAACCTCATCACCCCTTTCATTGGTGATACCTTAAGTAACACCTTGTCGCCAATTTCAAACACAACTTCTTGGGGTTTTTGATCCGCATAGGACTTTTGTCTATCTTGTACTGCTTGAATCTTTGCTTGTAATACCCTAACATTTTCGGTGATTTCTTATATTAATTGAGGTCCTAGAATCACTGTCTCACTTATGTCGTTCCAACACAAGGGGCTCCTACACTTCCTTCCATACAAAGCCTCAAAAGGTGCCAAGCCAATACTTGCATGGTAACTATTGTTGTATGAAAACTCAATGAGATCCAAGTGATCCTCGCAATTCCCTTAAAAGTCCATTACACAAGACCTTAGCATGTCCTCTAAGGTTTGTATGGTTCTCTCTGTCTGTCCATCAGTTGCTAGATGGAAAGCTGTACTCATTTTCAATGTTGCACCAAAGTTCTCCTGAACACTTTTTTAGAATTTTTAAAGGAACCTAGAATCCCTATCCGACACGATATCCTTTGGAACTCCATGTAACCTCACAACATGTTTTATGTAAGCCTTTGCAAGTTGTTCCATTTTCCAAGTCTCTTTCACGGGTATAAACACTGCTGAATTAGTAAGTCTATCCACCACTACCCCATATGGTATCATTCTGATTGTTCGACTTCGGTAAAAAAGTCACAAAGTTCATCGAAATGCAATCCCATTTCCATCCGGGTATTTCAAGTGGTTGGACTTCTCCTTTAGGTCTCTTATGCTTAAATTTAACCTTTTGACAAGTAAGACATTTACTCACAAATTCAACCACTTATCTCTTCATCCTAGGCCACCAATACATCTTCTTTAAGTCCTTATACAGTTTATCGCCTCCCGGGTGTACTTAATATGGGGTATTATGACCCTCTTCCATGATTCTTTGTTTCAAATCTTCACATTTCTATGGTACACACCACCTTCCTTTATACCTTAAGCTTCCATCCTCATGAATCTACAAATCCATAGGCTTTCTCGCTTTCAACTTTTCCTTAATTTTGTTAAGTTTTACATTTCGCTCTTGGTTCTTCTTAATTTCCTCGAGTATTGTTGGTTGGATACTAAGATTACAAAGAATTCCTTCTAACTCTCCCTCCTTTACTATTTATAAGTGCAATCTCTCTATGTCCTTACATAGCTCATTAGCAACCACCAAGGTGTTCACTTCATGTTTTGTTTTACGACTTAGAGCATCGGCTACCACATTGGCTTTCCCTTCATGGTACTGGATATCTAGGTTATAATTCTTCATAAAATCAAGCCATCTCCTTTGCCTCATATTTAATCCTTTTGAGTCAAAAAGTACTTTAAAATCTTGTGGTCTGTGTATATCCTACATTTCACCCCATACAAATAATGTCTCCATATTTTCAAAGCAAACAATATTGCTGATAAATATAGATCATGAGTAGGGTAGTTAACCTCATATGGTTTCAATTGTCTTGAAGCATAAGCTATCACCTTTCTATTTTACATCAACACATATCCCAAACCATTTTTAGAAGCATCACTTTATACATTATAAAAGTCACTCCCATCTAGCAAGGTCAGCACTGGAGCTGTAGTCAAACGCTCTTTTAAAGTCTGGAATGCCTCTTCACACTTATTACTCCACTGAAATTTACAATCCTTCTTCATTAACAAAGTCATGGATTTAGCAATCCTCGAAAAGTCTTTCACAAACCTCCTATAGTAACATGCTAACCCTAAGAAACTCTGTACATCCATTACATTCTTAGGTGTACGCCATTCCTTAACTGCTTCAATTTTGGCTGGATCTACTTCAACTCCCTCTTTAGACACAATATGTCCCAAAAATGCTACTTTCTCCAACAAGAACTCACATTTCGAGAACATAGCAAACAACTCATTCTCCCTTAATGTCATCAAGGTTGTCCTCAAATGTTCCACATGTTCTTCCTTACTCTTAGATTACACCAAGATGTCAACAATGAAAACGACCACAAAGTTATCCAAAAACCGTTGGAAAATTCTGTTCCTTAGATCCATAAAAATTATTGGTGCATTGGTTAACCCAAAAGGCATAATAGTGAACTCATAGTGCCCATACCTAGCACTAGTACAAAAAAACACATTTGCTGCGGTTCTTTGGGATTTTTAAAGAACCGTAGCAAATAAGTATAGGTGATATGGTTGTATCGAATTGTTTGTCGCGGTTCTAAAAAGACCACAAAAAATAACTATTTGCTGCAGCTTTTTTACTTATTTGTTACGGTTAGAGAACAACCGCAAAGAAAACAAAAAAAAANACGGTTAGAGAACAACAGCAAAGAAAACAAAAAAAAATCAACCCATGCTGAAGCCCAGGCCCAAAAAACATTCGCTTATAATTAAAATCTCCTAACCCTAACCCCTCATTCTTTATTGAACACAAAAACTCTAACTCCCTCTCTCTCTCTCTCTCTCTCTCTCTCTATCTCTCTCAACGAAAAACCCTAAATCTCCTTTCCAATTTCAAAGGTTCAAGTTCAATTACAAATCACAGAAAAATCAATTACAAAAATTAGGCGAAATTGAAGATCTGACTGAATGTTAAAACCCTAGAAAATTGCAGAAATTAAGTAGTTACTTACTGAAAGTGAAGGAGAAATCGAGGATTTGAAGAACTAACGAAGGTTGAACAGAGTGAGAAATTGAGAAAATAAAAAATGAAAGAGTTTTTTATTTTCTCAATTCAAAGCGAAACAATTGATTCTTCTTCAGTTCATATCATTCCTCATCTTCGATTCAATTTTTTCTGACCGAACACAGTTTTTTCTTTTTTTTTTTAATCTTCAATTTAAGGTAATTCCAAATAAATCTTCTATGTGCCCTTTAATTAACCGAACTTCCTTTACCACACATTTATTCTGAGTGGCTAATTACTTACTTTCTACTTGACCACACATTAAACTGTGAGTGGCAACATGTCTAAAATAATTTCTCATAACTTCTTTTAATCATGTGAATAAAAATTCACAACTACCTTTCTTGTTGGTTATGTAACTAACCAACATAAGAATAACTTCCTTCCTTGATCAATAAACTATTGACCAAATAAAACTGATCGTAACATTCCAATTCAAGCTTACAAAAATTTAACTTTCTATTTAACATGAAATGCCATCATAATTTAAGAACATGCTACTAATAAACTTGTCATGCACATAAATTCATGATTCAAAACAAGCACACAAGATTTCATGTAATCAAGAATTGTTCAAGCATGCATTCTAACTCTTGTGTTTGTCTCTTGTACTTACGTACCTTGTAAAGTAACGGTGCTCCGCCACAACTTCTAGAAGTGAACTAGTTCAAAGTCTCCTACATAGGGAAAAACCGAAACTAAATTAAAACCTTGTTGACTAAATTCTACAACAACTATAAACTAACTTCTATATTGGAAACTTGTCCAAAACATTCCTTATATGGTCTCTATTCAATTCCATACATCATTTTTCTTTTTTATTGTATGACAACTTAGTGTTCGCGACTTATTTATGTTTTATAAAACCTTAGTATAATTTTAATACCACTTTAGAAAAGTGGACAACAATATAAAATTACTAAAACTCCTTTGAAAAGCTTCAAAAACAACATAAATCAATCATACAATGTATTACTGAATTTATATGATCAATTTATGCTAATTACATACTTTAAAAGCCTAATTAGTCACTTTATAAATTCTGGACAGCATGTTAAACATGCTTAAAATCACTTTTAAACTTCATAAAACATACTAAAAATTATATGTAACATCATAGAACTCATATTTCATCATACTAGCATAATATGAACACTTAAAACTTACTTTAACTTGTTTTTATAAAAGTTTCAGATTTATTGATCATACCAGAATCATTCAAGATTGAATCAAAGTCGAACTGCGAAATTGTGCAACTTACTCAGGAATCAATGGAGATTGATGAAATCGAAGATTCAATGCAGAACTTAGAGTTACGAGCAGATTTAGAAGATAATATTCAAGGCTACATTAATATTGAATTACAAGGTAAAACCAATACTTATTAATTTATTTTCATCAAGTTAACGTTTATTAGTTTAAGAGATCACTCATAATAAATTACATGCATATTAAAAATTTGACAAGATTTAATAAATTTTCATGTTTAGAAGACGTAAATTGAGCCTTAAATTACTTTTTTAACATTTGATATGTGATGAAATTGAGTAATATAGCTAATAACACTTAACAAATTATTTAGTAAACCTAACAAAATTAAAGTAACCCTAAAAGATTAGTAACACTTAAAAATTAGTAACCGCTTAAAAAAACTAATTAGTAACCTTTAAAAATTATTTAGTAACCCTAACAAAATTAAAGTAACCCTAAAAAATTAGTAGCACTTAAAAATTAATAATTGCTTAACAAACTAATTAGTAACCTTTAAAAATTAGTTTGTAACCCTAACACAATTAAGGTAACCCTTAAACGTTAGTAACCCTTAAACTTTAGTAACACTTAAAATTTATTAATTGTTTAACAAACGAATTAGTAACGTTTTAAAATTAAAACACATAATTAATTAATATTTCAAATTAAATCCTAAAAAACAAATGCCAAGTAACCCTTTAACTAATATATTTGTAATCCCAAACAAACAAAAACGTAACCCCAATAAAAAAATTCATTAGTAACAGTTGCATAATAAACATTAACAAAACAAAGTGGTACACCTACAATAATTCATTAGTAATCCTTTTTACTATATGATATATATATAGCTTAATAGGATTTACAGCAAAAACACTTAATGATATTTATGAGACATACAAGAAACATGCAAATGCTGTAGGATTTGGACTAAGAAAATGAACATCAAGATACACACAAGGAATCAAAAGGATCAAGAAAGAACAACATTTTGTGTGTTCAAAAGAAGGATTTCGATGCTCAGCAAAACATAAAAATACACCACAACCATCTAGAAAGAAGAAAAGAAAACCAAGAGAGGGAAAAAATAGCCTTATATGCAATCGTTTTCGGGCCACCCCCCACGATAGTTTTCGGCCCCTAAACACCTCTTAGGATCTCCCTTATGGCCTCTTCAAGAGAGGGGAAAAGTAGACTTATATGTAATCGGCTAAAGCCTTCTTATCATCCCTCATATGACCTTTTCACCCCGAATCCTTCGGTCTGGGTACCTATTTTTACCTTACGGGCACCCAGGTCGATTTTCGGGATTTTTTTTCGGGACCCCTGAACCCCAAAAAACATTGAATAATAGCCTTTGGTTTTAACCCCCGGAGGGACCGTCTCGGGCCCCGTCACCTTTTCACACCGTTTTTTTACCTCATGCCATCGACCTTCACAGCACCCCCCACGATCGTTTTCGATCCCTAAACACCCCTTAGGATCCCTCTTTTGGCCTCTTCTAACGAGGGGAAAAAAAGCCGTATATGTAATCGTCTAAGGCCTCATTATCTTCCCTCATATGACCTTTTCACCACGAATCATTAAGTTTGGGTTCCTATTTTTACCTTACGAGCACCCCGGTCGATTTTCGGGATTTTTTTATTTCGGAACCCCTGAACTCCAAAAAACTGTGAATAAGCCTTTGCTTTAGGCCCTCGGATAGGCCGTCCCATGCCCCATCACTTTTTCGCACCATTTTTTTACCACATGCTATGGACCTCCACAGGACCCCCCACGATCGTTTTCGACCCCTAAACACCTCTTAGGATCCCACTTATGGCCTCTTCCAGAGAGGGGAAAAACAACCTTATCTGCAATCGTCCAAGGCCTTCTTGTCATCCCTCATATGACCTTTTCACCTCGAATCATTTGGTCTGGGTTCCTATTTTTAACTTACGGACACCCGGGTCGATTTCTGGGATTCTTTTTCCGTGACCTCTGAATCCCAAAAAATAGTAAATAATAGCCTTTGTTTCAGGCCCCCAGAGGGGCCGTCTCGAGCCCCGTCACTTTTTCACCCCGTTTTCTTACCACGTGCTATGGATCTCCACAGCATTCCCCACGATCGTTTTCGGCCACTAAACACCTCTTAGGATACCTGTTATAGCCTGTTATATAGAGGGGAAAAACTACCTTATGTGCAATCGTCTAAGGCTTTCTTATCATCCCTCATATGACCTTTTCACCCAGAATCATTGGGTCAGCTTTCCTATTTTTAACTTATTGACACCCCGATCGATTTCCAAGATTTTTTTTTTCCGAGACCCCTGAACCGCAAAAAACAGTAAATAATAGCCTTTGTTTCTGGCCCCCGGAGGGGACGTCCCGTGCCTTGTCACTTTTTTGCCCCTTTTTTTACAACGTCCTATGGACCTCCATAGCACCCCTCACGATAATTTTCGGCCGCTAAACACCTCTTAGGAACCCTCTTATGGCCTCTTCCAGAGAGGGGAAAACCAGCCTTATATGCAATCATCTAAGGCCATCTTATCATCCCTCATATGATCTTTTGACCCCGAATCCTTTGTTTTGGGTACCTAGTTTTATCTTACGCGCACCCCGGTCAATTTCTTGGTTTTTTTTATTTTCGGGACTCGTGAACCCCAAAAGACATTGAATATAGCCTTCGTTTTAAGCCCCCGGAGAAGCCGTCCCAGGCCATGTAACTTTTTCACCCCTTTTTTTACCACGTGCTTTGGACCTCCACAGCACCCCCAACGATCGTTTTCTGCCCCTAAACACCTCTTAGGATCCCTCTTATGGCCTCTTCTAGAGAGGGGAAGACCAGCCTTATATGCAATCCTCTAAGGCCTTCTTATCATCCCTCATATGACTTTTTCACCCCGAATGCTTTGGTATGGGTTCCTATTTTTACCTTATGGGAACTGATCAGGAAGCAGATTCAAGCATTGAAGAGAAAGAGTTGATTCTAAGTCGTCCTGAGATTCAAGGGTGGCGTTCTGAAATTCAAGGGTGGCGTTCATTTGGGCTACATGGCTTTGGATTAGCTCATGGTCATTGTTGCATAACACTCATACTTGAATAAGGCCACACGCCACTAGGCGTTCACTTGGCGTTCAAGGCTAGCTAGGCGTTCACTTGGCGTTCAAGTCTAGCTAGGCGTTCACTTGGCGTTCAACACTTGGAAAGGAAGGTTTATAAGTTGGCATTCAGCATTGACAAAGCATAAGTTGGCGTTCAACAGTGGCAAGTGTAAGATGGCGTTCAAACACTTGGCGAGTATAAGTTGGCGTTCAAGATGGCGAGTACTTTGCTATTTTTCCAAGTTCTTGGGCAACAAGTTATCTTGTAATTGATAGTTTAAAATCTGATAATTATCTTGTTAAATAGTTATTTAGATAAGTTGT
>PYUH01000310.1:496791-594052 GCA_016808085.1 Suaeda aralocaspica | reverse complement strand
AGGACACTTCTTGTTTTGAAAAGAGGGATGGAGCTCTTATGGGATTTGGATATAGAACTTGGTTGACTATGTTTGATTGAAAGGTACATGGTTACTATCCTTTGATAAGTTTGTTTAAAGAGTGGAAATAATTATCTTAAGATTTTTCCTCTTTTCCTACTCTGATTAATCTCCTTCATATTTTTCTGAGACTTTAACTGAACTGAACAAAAGAAAATGAAAGTTTGAAAGCTAAACTTTGTATAAAAATCTGGCAAGTTTGAGAACAGTTTCCTCAGCAGCAAACTCGGCCGCAGTAAATTTGAAAAAGTCATATCTTTATCCTAAAAGGTCTAAACCTACTTGATATAAGTATTATAATTTTGTAGACATTATGAATTAGGTCTCAGTTGTAAGGCAGTGTTAAAAAGGCGTCAAAGGTGATGACACCGTTCAATCAATTGTTATGTGTAGGAGTTCGATTTTTCTGCAAGAACTGTGGACAAGAAGGACACAGGAGTTTTTACTGTCCTAAACGTGGAGAAACCGCCGATAGAAGATTCAAATGTGGGTTGTGTGGGGAGAAGGGACACAATAGGCTAACTTGTCAAAAGCCAAGGATAAGTAAACCGAAAATAAGAAATCTAAGGGAGTACCATTGCAGAGCTTGTGGAAAAGTTGGCCATAACCGCAGGACCTGTCCTGTGAAAACTGAGAGACACTCGCAGAATGCTGCTCCCATAAAAAGAGGGTCGCATTGCAGTGTATGTGGAAAAGGAGGACATAATCGAAGGACTTGCTCTTTGAACACTGAACTACTGTCGCACAGTGCTGCTCGTGAAAATCCTGGCCTTCAGGATTCTAGGGAAAAAGATCGAAAGCACCATCACCACTGCAGTGTATGTGGAAAAGTAGGACATAACAGGAGGACTTGTTCTCAACAGAACTCTGTAGACAATGCTGCAGTTAGTCCGAGAGTTAGATGGTCTTACTTCTGAAAAAATTGTAGTGTAATTGGTCGCAACAAAAGGACTTGTGCTGAAAGAGAGCTAAAGGCAGTGTGATTATCAAGGATCAATCTACATTTTGAAGTTATTCTTCACCACAGTAAATCTCAGATCAATTGGATTATTATTTTCTTGTTTAGAAAGACGACCGATATCTTTAGGATTATTTTTTCCAAGATGAAATGCACACTAGTTAAATTTGTGTAGATTTATTGGATGTTTCTTTGGTGGTTGTCTGAGAAATGATTGTCAAAACTTTTAATAGCTTACCGATCATTGGCAAATTAATTTGCGGAGGCTTAGAAACATTACACATCTAAATATATATAGTGAGAGACAATTTTTTTTCATATTTTTCCGTAACTAATTGTGACACAAAATAATGCTACCAATGCCAATAATGTGCGTCTCTTTATGAACTTTTATGCGTTTTTGTTACATTGAATCAATTTTCTATTTGCATGAAAAGTATTTAATGATTACACTTGTGATGAGTAAATTTTATAGCATTCAAATACAAAATTTAGATAATAAGATATTATGAAGCAATCACCAAGAACACCCCCCCCCCCTTTTTCAACAGTACACCCCTACTCCACCCACCCCCTCCATACATCCTCCTTAACACATATCCAATAAGCAATACCAATCATCACTAATAAACCCCAAACTATCAAAATACAGAAGTTCAAAATCCTGACCTATTAACATCAAAATCCAATCTCTAACCCTAAAATAATGTAAGCTCAACAACCTACATATTGTTGTTAGTGTTCTTGTTAGTCCAGAAACAAAGCCTTGGAATTTGTTGAGAACGGACGGCCTAAAGCACAAACCAATATCAAAACTCCCACGGTTATTCGAGAATCATAACAGTTAGATAAACACTAATTTCGAAAACCTAATTATAATAGATACAAAGAAAACTTAATTTCGAAAACCAATAATAGAAACTAATTTCGAAAACCGAATTAGATCAACAAAGCCTTTGAATTAGTGTTTCAATTCGAAGACCAAATTCAACCCCTCATATTTTGAAATCCTAAAATCCCAAAATCCCAAAATACTAAGCCATAATATCGAAGCGAATAAAAAATCAAGACAAACCCTAATTGAAAATCCCAATGAACCTACTAAAACCATAAGACACTCTGTAAGAAACCATCTACAAACTTACCATGGAACCCAACAAACCTTCCAAAAACACCATGCTTCCTCAACATTTTTGTACGCGGCCAACACCAAGCCTGTAGCTATGACACAATCCTGCAATTTTTCGGTCATCTTGAATCCAACAAGATCCTAATGCTCATGGAATGTCCAATTACAGCGGCATAAAATTAAAAGAATAAGCTAGCTTGGACATTAGGGAAACAACGATGCAAAAGGAACCAAATCAGGGGCACAAGGAATAGTAGAAGTAGCATGTTACCATCTATAAATTCTCGGGTATTCAAATCTAGATGCTTAGGGTGTAGTTATTATAATAAAGATGAGTAATATGACAGCCTCAATTATACACCACAAGTGAACTACAGAATTAGGTACATCATATGTATAAGAATATGCATTATCATTTATAGTCTTTGTTGTTGATAATTGACAACACACTAATGAGAACGGATAACAGTCATCTTAAAAATTAACACACATGCTTTAAATTTTAAAAACAATCATCTCATCACAATATAAAAAATGAAATACTACCTTTACAGTAAAACGCTTGGCATAAGCAACATTTTACAAATACACATGTATTTCCTGTTCTACAGCAACATAAGCTAGCTCAAAGACAACAAACATCCAATAAAAGGATACTCGTGCAATAACATACCATCAAATATACGTTAATAAACACCCTTTCTCTTCTTCCTTCCTGCAAATTAATTCCAAACATTCGAAACTAAATCAAAATGATAAGTTGGACAAAACACAAACAACCTGTCAAAAACATTCAGAAGCGCCATATAAAACTCAGATCAACAATTTTACTACTATCTCAAAAATCCAAATTCGGTCAAATCCTCAATTCCTTAATATTAAACATACTGGAAATTTCATCATCTGATTCAAAACCATTTCCAAATCTTCCACATACGCCATTTCTGTACCAAATTTATCTAAACTTAACAAAAGTAATGCAAAGAAAAAATATGAAAAATAGCAAACGGCTAAGCTAACCTGTTGCACCCCCACTGTATTTTATTCATCATCTTCTTCTTTAACTTTTTGGATTCTGGAAATTGAAATAAAATTGCAGTAAGAGAAAACATTAAAACAAAAGGAAGCAGATAGAATTATCAGCCGAAAAGAGTGAAAAATTTACCCAATGAAGAACAAACACAAATTGAAACAAAAAAGGCAAGTTAAATACATCTCCTATTTAGATTAAGGATAATGAGATTGTAATGTCACAAAAAACCAGAGCCTTTTTGTGAAATAAGGTTGTTGTCTGAAAAACCCATTCTTGTTACACCATCATTTGGCCACTCTTTTCCAACACAAAGCTCCCTAATTTCTGCCCCAAATCTTTATATTTTTTAAACTGATATTGTACATCACAGTGTTCACTATACAACTCTCCAAACCAGCTTAATTTAGGCGCCCTTTTTTACCACCAAATCTGAGTCAACATACTGATTTTGTGTAAAAAATAAACCTCAAACAATAACCCCAATATACAGTAAAAGAAAAAACCAAAGAAACTGGACTTCAGTTTGAAACACAGAAGGCCCAACATAACCCAATAGCTGAATAAGATGAACCTAAATCCAACTCTAACCTACAGCCCAAACATGACAAGCCTCAACCCAAACTGTAAACGATTAACCAAATCTGAATTAGTTGCAATTATTTACTTTTGTATAAGCTGAATTTTCAATTAGAATCAAATTAGGATTGAATTGGCTACAGTTAAATTTAAATCAAATCAAATCAAATTAGGATCGGATTGTTTGCAGTTATTTATCTAAGCTGAATTTTCAATTAAAATCAACCTATTAGGATTGAATTGGTTACAGGTAAACTAAAATTAAAATCTAAATATAAAAACAAGATCAAACTCAGTTAGCAAATCACAAACCTAAACATTAAATTAAACACAATTCAATTCGATTTCTTTCCAAATAGAATCGGATCACACATGCAAAATGGTAAGAACAATCAGCTAATCATATCCACAATGAAACCAAACCCGGAAACGGCGGGATGATCTGAATCACATCCTCCTCCACAAACTGTCAGCTAAACCCGAAGAAGTCCGAACACCACATCACACAACACCCTAACGCCCGCAACGGCCACCATGAACTGCAACTTCTACTATGACATTGCAAGTCACTATTATCTGGCTGATTGTTGATTTTTGGTTGATGAGAGAGTAGATCAATGATGTTAATTGTGCAAGGGTCGCAAGGAATGGGATTCGAACTGCAACTTCTGGAATGGGAATCGAACTGCAACTTCTACTATGACTGATTGTTGATTTTTGGTTGGTGAGAGAGGAGATCGATGATGATAATTGTGCAAGGATCGCAAGGAATGGAAATCTCACCACAACAAAGGGTAAACACTGATTGTTAATGGTGGTTGTTAGAAATGAAAGAGAAGAAGAAGGTTTGAAGAGAAACACGTGAGGGCATGTGCTCCCTTTACTAAATTCACTATACAAAGGCTTAGGTGGACCAATATGATGCATTCACTATTCTTTGAATAGTAACTTGCCATCCTCACTTTTTAATAAGTAAGGATTATTCCATAATATGATTTATGATTTAAAAAATGAAGTAATAATTAAGTGCTCGTTTGATTATCATGCGAATTAAATTTCTGCAGACATTTAAAATACTCATGAATTTAATACCTTTTGACAAATTTTAAATTGGACATAACTTATTAGGTTGACATTTGAAAATCGCCAAGGCGAGGTTGGTATTTTAATTTTCCCATTTCGTAGGGATATGAAATTTCCAAATATTCTACAATTCCTACATCTTTGGAGATTAAGGGCAATCAAACAACTTCCTTTGCCAAAAAAAAAAAAAAAATCATATGATTTGAAAATTCTTGTGGCAATTTTTGACAACCAACCAAGTACAAAAAATATTTTTAAAACATAGTAAATCTTATGTACTCGGCTAATTACTTCAATGAATTTTATGGCACCATATGAAAATTTTAATTTGGGAGGAATATGATGTAGAAAATTCAATACTTCTAAGACATTATATAAAATAATAATAATAATAATAATAATAAAATAAACCCTAAAATAAAAATATGTCAACAATACGATACTAACTTATTCGGTATAAAATCTTCCAAGACCTGTCATACTCCGTAATATTTTAAATGGATATATAATTTATTTATCATTTATTACTCAGAACAATTTCATAGAAAAATTATGCAAAGTAAATGTAAAAATAAAACTTTATTCAATATGATTAAATTTGGCACAGAAGTATCACCATCAGGGATCCGTGGCGCAATGGTAGCGCGTCTGACTCCAGATCAGAAGGTTGCGTGTTCGATTCACGTCGGGTTCAAAACCCCGATCTCTAATCGGATCTACTCTTTTTGTCTTAAACCGCGAGTTTCTGTTTTATTTAATATATAATTATTTGAATTACTATTACATTAACAATGAGGTTTTTGTAGTATAGTGGTAAGTATTTTCGCCTGTCACGTGAGTGACCCGAGTTCGATCGCCAGCAACGGCGTTTTTTTGGCTTCTTTAAATTTCACAAATCATTGTTCTTAACTATCTAAAAACGTACTTTTTATAATCTTTGTTTTAAATTACCCAACCAAATGTTAGAATTTAATTTTTATTTACCTCTGATTGGTGATAGGTAAATAATAATGGTGTTCAAGATGAATTTTTTTTAATTTTTTATCTTCCTCCCTTTTTAAGCTTGAGTAAATTTGCATCCACTAATTCATCAGAAATTTGAGTGTTTTTTTTTCTTCTAATGTACTCCATATTCACACGTTAATTAGTAAAATAAATAACTATTTGGACTGTGGAGGACATGCTCATTAGTCTTTATTTTCAAGACAAAACATATGGACTAGGGAGTAGGGACCCATTCGACATCGTTGCGAGTTTCGAGTTTTTGTTTTATAAAATCTCATATATGAATATGTAGGATGTCTTTAGTAAGGATGTCAACGAGCAGAGCCAAGTCGAGTAGTAGTTTGTTCGAGGTAGGCTTAATAATTATTAATTGAGCTCGAGAATAACTAGCTTTCATAATTGTTGTTCGAGCTTGGCTCATTTAAATTTGTAACGTTCGAGCTCGGCTTGTTTAAGCTCGTTTATTTTTCGAGTTCGAGCTCAAATTAAGCCGATAAGTAAACGAGGCTATGAATAAATGAACGTTCTACATATTTTTTAATCATCTCTTTGCAACATCAAAAGCAAGAATATAATCAGTAAAAAAAAAGTTTTTAATGCAATGTCAACTTATTCAAATAATTTAATTTAGATGGAGTAAAATATAATACAATTCATTTATGTTTGTGATCAATGTATAATTATACTACCTTACAAAAATCGTGCTTTAATGAGCTACAAACGAGCTATAAACGGGCTATGATTGAGCTTATAAACAAGCTATGAACGAAAGTTGTTCGCGAGCTTTAACGAGCCGAGTAATAAGTTGTTCGAGTAAAGCTCGTTTATTAATCGAGCTTGAAATTTTGGTTCATACTCGTTTATTTATATGAACGGCCTTTGACCAAGCTTGTTCACGAGGTGTTCACAAGGGGAGTGTATCGGCTCATTGACGTCCCTAATGTTTAGCGTGACTTTTAGCTTTTAGACCCCGTCAAAAACTACCTCACAAAATTATGAGTGTTTGATGAGGCCATGAGGTATTGCTTTCTATAATTGTTAGTGGTAGAGGTATATTTTGTTGAAAGCTAAACAATAATAACATTGCAAATCTTGAAACCACGTTCAATGAATTTTTTAAAATTTTATTTTTTTCTCTCTATTTACTTCTAACATCTCATGACATATTTTGTGTAATACCCCACATTTACACGTATTTAAACAAAGTATTTTTGTATTTTATGCTTTGTATTTTATTCATATAATTTTAATATTTTTGTTGAAAATTATGTTCAATAGAAGTATTAAATAAAGAGAAATTAATAAATATAAAATAAATAGCAACTTTTGGTTGAAAGTAGTTATTTGTGTTCTTAAATAATATTTTTATGGTTAAAATATTTTTAAAAGCTTCTAAAAATAGATTTCAAAGATTTCCTAATTTATTTAGAGTATTTATAGGCATCACCAAAATCCTACTTTGGGGCCTATAAATACCCTATAAAACCTAAAATTTCAAATCTTCATGATCATACTAGTCATTAGGATTCCAAAAATCTAGAGAGAAAAAGGGAGGAAGAAAAGGGTTGCATATTTCTGAAGAAAAAAAAAAATTCAGTTCGGAAATCTGAGAAAAAAAAGTATTTTTGTGCCTCGGGATTCGTGCCGCGCTGGACCCCCACCGCGACTCGCGCGCCACCAGTCGACCGCCGCAGCCCCCTCTTGTGGTATTTTCGAACTCTTTATAAAAAAAAAAAAATTCTCTTCCTTTATTTTTGATTCAATCTTGCAAATACATGTTTATAATTAAGTTTAATCATGTTTTTATAAGTTTAATCATGTTTTGATATAAGTATGAATTGTTTTAAGGCATGAATTAATTTTGTTGGTCATGAAATTATAAGTTAGGGTTTGAAAATTTTATGAAGTTATGATTTTATGAATTTTTATGTTCTAAACTTTGATATTATGATAATAGATTATTATTGGGCGAATTTATGAAGATGTTATTCAGTTTCAAGGGTTTTAAACTTATTTTATAAAGCTGTCCAAATTTTATAATCATGAATTTGAGTTGAATAAATATTATGAACATGTTTTGGCATATGAAAAATTGTTCCAAAGCCTAGATTGATTTCATAAGTATGTTAGTAGATTGTAGAAGTGTTTTGGCATGAAATTATGATGTTTTTTTAAGCTTTTCATGACTTTAAAGTTTACAAATAAATCTGAAATTTTAGTAAAAACAAGTTAAATTGAGTTTTAAGAGTCCAAATCGTACTAGTATGATCACACATCAATTCGAAGGTGATATACATAAATTTTAGTATGATTTATGAAGTTTAAAAGTGATTTTAAGTGTGTTTAACATGTTGTCCAGATTTTATAAATTAATTAATTAGGCTTTTAAATTATGTAGTTAGCATAAATTGATCATATAAGTTAGGTAATACATTGTATGATTGATTTGTGTTGTTTTCGGAAGTTTTCAAGGAGTTTTGATAAATTTAGATTGCTGTCCACTTTTCTAAAGTGGCATAAAATTTTTAATAAGGTTTTATAAAGCCTAAATAAGCCTGAAAACTAAGTAGTATTACAATGGAAAAGTTAAAGTGAAGTATGAAATTGAATAGAGACTATATAAGAAAGTTTTGGACGAAGTTTCCAAATTTAGAAGTTAGTTATAGTTGTTGTAGAATTTAGTCAACAAGGTTTTAATTTAGTTCGGTTTTTCCTTGTGTAGGAGACTTTGAACTAGTCCACTCTAGAAGTTGTGGCGGAGTACAGGTATTATACAAGGTACGTAAGTACTAAAGACAAACGTAAGAGTTAGAATGCAAGCTTGAGCAATTCTTGATTACATGAAACCTTGTATGCTTGTTTTGAATCATGAATTTATATGCATGGCAAGTTTGTTAGTAGCATGTTCTTAAAGTTTGATGACATTCCATGTTAAATAGAAAGTTAAATTTTTATAAGCTTGAATTGGAATGTTATGATCAGTTTGATTTGGCCAATATTTTATTGATCAAGGAAGAAAGTTATTCTAAAGTTGGTTAGTTACTTAATCAACAAAGAAAGATAGTTGTGAATTTTTATTCACATTATTAAAAGAAGTTATGAGCAATTATTTCTAGACATGTTGCCACTCACAGTTTAATGTGTGGTCAAGAAGAAAGCAAGTTATTAGCCACTCACAGTTAATGTGTGGTACAAGAGGTTCAGTTTAGTTAAAGGACACACATAAGTTTAATTTGGAATCACTTTAAATTGAAGATAATTAAATTGGCTTACTTGATCGGATGCATGTTTCATGTGATGTTGCATGAGAGTCATAACATTGTTAAACCTGTTAAATCACGTAAAGTGTAAGAGGAATTGCATCAAAACTCTTGGAACGTATATACCTTGATTATGAACAATGGAGGGAGTCGTATGGAACAGTGATCTATGACTTCTAGTTGGAGTACAAGATGTTGTACTCTTTTCTATTTTTAATGCGCTGGATATCCGTCACTTTATGTGACATAGTAATACCTTTTGGGAGTTGCTCCCCAACTGATGCCCAATAGGGCGATGATTTTTAAGGAGGAAACCCGTTTGATGCAGGATCCATAATTATAAATATAGTAATTAGTTTAATTGAGTCCATGTATAGGAAAAAGGTTGTCAAAAGTAAGTTGAGTGCATGTCTTATTTCTTATTGTTATTGCATAGTTTTTAGTAGTTATGTACTCAACTTTATAGACTGCTTGTTTTGTGTGCATGGCTTTGTCTTGGACTTGGCCCTACGATGACCCACTTGTGGTGAGTAGTTGTCTAGCAAAAGAGAAGCTGCAGGTGCAGGTAGGCATAAGTCATTTCATGATGGGATGGAGTGAGAGCGTTTGCTGTGTTTTGTAGCTTTGCTTTATTTTAATTGCTTATGAAGATTAACATATATTTTGGATGTTTTGATTTCTAAAGACTTCTAATATTAGTTTTGGACTGGTTTTTAAGGGCCATTAATTTGGTTCTGAAGTGTAATAAGTTTAAAGTTGATTTTTAATTTAAGTGCTTTGGAGTTTAGTTTTAAGCTGTTTTGGTTGTAGGACTTCCGATGTAGTACTTTGCTATATGCCTTAGCCGTTATCACGGTGGCGGTAATACTTTGGTTTTTTTTTTATATTTAGTAGTTTCAATAAATATAATTCTTATTAATTTACTATGATTTCCGGGAAAAAATGAGAAGTAGAAAGTTAGGAAAATCTAGGGTGTTACATTTTGTGCTTCACTATGTTGCACGTCTCCGCTCCATCCTATACTCATGTAATAATTGTTTGGTGCAATCATGTACGGATCGTGATACGACACCCAGGGTGGAGGCCAATCCTACCACCATGTCTGGTGTATAGGCATTTTTTCTCTTACCTCTATTCTCCAATCTTATTGATGGCGATGATGTGTAATAATAATAATAATTGTCTTTTATAGCTCCATCGGCTAACTTTGCCAAACACTTATATTATTACCAGTTATCTTGACAGCTATACTCTAAGTCTCTAATGGCTAGTATTTGACATCTCATGACTACCCAAAAGCCAACAACTAGTCAAAAGTTAACATCCAATAGCTACAAAAGTTAATCTTTTTTTTTTTTTTTTTTTTTTTTTTTTTTTTTTTTTTTGGGAAAATAGTTAAAATTAGAACCTAAGACACTGATTGGTCTGATTGTACTCCTTTCTCACAGAAACTACGAGATTATGGGCACAGGCGACCTCCTCTCTAGACACTTTAATACAAACTATATAATCTAATCTATTACAAATTTGAATAAAATCCTAAATAAGGTGCTTTATTTCTACTGCCGCTGTACTCGGTTAATGTAATATGTGTATAATGAGGGCACAGTCAGTGCAACCCGTGTTCCTTTATTTCCTATTTTTTTCAGACTCCATCGATCTGAACTTCTCCTATTTTATTGTTCATTTGTACCCCTTTTTTCCAGGTTACACAAGGGTGCTTCTGCCGCCCCTTGCTATCCCTAGTATTAGGAGACGTTTTCATGCTTCTCATGTGAAGCTAGTTCAGATCATAAATTCTGTTCATAGTCATTTAGGGGCCGAGTTTCCCTTTGGCAAACACGATGTTGTTTCGGCATTCCCATATAGCAACTATAGGGATGATCGTCTCCATGATACCTGCTTCGGCGTTCTCTCTTTTTGTTATGAGGTATAGAGTAAGGTTACACCGCCACTCCGAAAGGCTACGTTTTTTATGGTATAAGTTTTGTAAACCAACTGGCGAAGCTGCCCAAACATGCCTTGTTATAGTGCAATCCCTAAACAAATAGCTTAGAGATTCTGGGTATTTTCTGCACAGGGGACAATCGTCCATCAGCTCCAAACCTCTTTTTAGTAGATTAGTTTTAGTGGGGAAACGCTCGTGAAGGATGCGCCAAGCAAACATTTTCCACACCTTGGATGAATATCCGCTTTCCAAATCCTATGCCATATCGAGGTGTGCTTTAAGTTGCTAGTATTCGAACTTAAAAACTGTGCCCAGTACCCCGATTTAACCGTGTAATTTCCTCTAGAATCCGGAATCCAGTAGTCCGATTGTTCACAATGGGAGGAAGGAATGTGGATACTAACAATTTGATTGACTGTATGCTAAGCAAAAAGACGTCGGAGCTTTCCAAAGTCCCAAGATCTATCCTCATTCCACAAATCTTTGACATGCTTGCATTACCTAACAAGTCCGATGTTCGCTGAGTCCTTGACAATTGTAATATGTCCTGCTACCCATCGATTCTTGAAAATTTCCAATTGACCATCATAATCCATTAGTTGGCCTACATCTTTGTTAAGCGTATTAGAAGCTCTGACCATGCTTCTAAGCACCCACGAGGCTGCTCTAATATTACTTCGATTCTTACTTAGCACTATGGGGGAACCACCATATTTACCCTTAATAATATGATTCACCAATAACTAGGGGTTATTGTGATTCCTCCAGGCTGATTTGAAGCAAAGGGCAGTGAATAAGGCTATCGCGCACCTCTCAAAAATACCGAACAACTCTAACTAATATAGTTAGGGATGTAGGGATCGAATCCTCAGGGAAGCGATTAAACTCTATTAGCTCTTAAAAGTCTAATTGCGTAAGGGGCCTTTGTGGAAGTTCTAATAAATGTACTAAAACTAAGAAAACAAAACTAGAACTAAGGAAATGACGGGAAATTGACGAATTAAAATTCTTTTAATAGAAACCTAGGGCGGTTGGTTCACTATGATCAATCAACAAACTCATAAAACGCTCATTAATCAATTCATTGACATTTATTGAACTAGGGCTTACTAATTCTCTCGAACTTAGACTCCCTCAATACACCTTTACCGGCTCTCGCTCGCATAAATTCATTTCGCTTATTATTCAGTGGTCTAATTGTGGTAATCTTACCTCTCGGCCTCGATTCCGACAATTACCTGACTCACAACTAAATCTGGCCACAATTTAATTACAATCGATAGATATCAATAATAGGAATTCAACTAATAATCAAGAATTGATTAACGAACATAAAAGAAATTCACAACATGATCATAGATCCCCTAGCCGTAGAGAAAAGGACTACTCACTCATGACTAAAGAAACTAAAACAAAAACAAATTCAAATAACAAAGCCATGAACGTGAATTAATTAAAACTAGAATTAAAACTGAATTAATTACTAAGAAATTTAACTAATAAACTAAATTAATAAAGCTAAATAAACTTAACTAGAAACTAGCAAGGTAAAGAAATTCATGAACGAAAGAGAATCGAAAAGTAAAAGGAAGGAAATTACCAAAAGATTGATTGGATCGCATTAATTGAAACTGAATCGTCAAGAACAAATTAATTGCTTCTAAAATACCGAACAACTCTAACTAATATAGCTAGGGAAGTAGGGATCGAATTCTCAGGAAAACGATTAAACTCTATTAGCTCTAAAAAGACTAAATTGCGTAAGGGGCCTTTGTGGAAAGTTCTAATAAAGGGACTAAAACTAAGAAAACAAAACTAGAACTAAGGAAATGACGGGAAATTAACGAATTAAACTTCTTATAATAGAAACCTAGGGCGGTTGGTTCACTATGATTAATCAACAAACTCATAAAACGCTCATTAATCTATTCATTGAACTAGGGCTTACTAATTCTCTCGAACTTAGACTCCCTCAATACACCTTTACCGGCTCTCGCTCGCATAAATTCGTTTTGCCTATTATTCAGTGGTCTAATTGTGGTAATCTTACCTGCCGACCTCAATTTCGACAATTACCTAACTCACAACTAAATCTGGCCACAATTTAATTGCAACCGATAGAAATCAATAATAGGAATTCAACTAATAATCAAGAATTAATTAACGAACATAAAATAAATTCACAACATGATCATAAATCCCCTAGCCCTAGAGAAAAAGACTACTCACTCATGACTAAAGAAACTAAAACAAAAATAAATTCAAATAATAAAGCCATAAACATGAATTAATTAAAACTAGAATTTAAACGAAATTAATTACTCAGAAATTAAACTAATCAACTAAATTAATAAAAGTAAATAAACTAAACTAGAAACTAGAAAGGTAAGAATTCATGAACTGAAAAGTAAAAGGAAAGAAATTACCAAAAGATTGATTGAATTGCATTAATTGAAACTTTATCGTCAAGAATAAATTAAGCTTCTAAAATTCTAGAGAGACAAGTGTTTTTAGGATTTCTAAATCTAAAAATATGCTAAAAACTAGTTAGCGTACGGTTCGTGCCCCATACACATGCCCTATTTATAGTAGTTAGGTTTAAATTAAGATAAACCCACGAACTAAAGAATAGGAAAAATCATCATCGGGCTGCAAACGAGGCTTCCTGCGGCCGCATAGAACAAAACTCATTTGTTCCCTGCGCCAACATGAAGAGTATTTAGTGATTTCTGATGCTTCTGATCTATTCCGCGGGCGCATAGAAGAAATGATGTTTGAAGGCTGCGCCCGCACGGAATTTCTTGGGCTAATTTTTGATAATCTTCTTAAATTCTTCGCTCGATTCTTTCAAATCTCGTTCGTAGTTTCTCGTTACTTGGCACGTGTAGACATCTAATTTAGTCCCCGGTCCCGTGGTAAGACTCCATGATGAACAATAAAACCCACTTCTCTAGATTATTGGACAATTGATGTTGTTGGACTTAATTTTACTATTTTTCTTAAATTTCAAAATAATTTATAAAAAAAAGCCCACTTATATTATTGGATTTTTATATAAGCCCAATATTTGATTTAAAAAAAAAAAACGAGTTTTAGCGTAGCGTGACTCAGCAAGTCGCGCTAACGCAGCAACGTGACGAGCAAACCATGCTAGCTGCGCAGCGTGACAGCTTGTGTCACGCTGGCTGGTCAGCGTTACTAAACTTGTAACGCTACCTGGCCAGCGTGATAAAACATGTCGCGCTACACGTTTTTCTTATAAATACCCTTTTTTCTCCTCTAAAACGGGCCTCTTGACTCTCTTGATTTTTCTACCCATTCTCACACTTCCAAAACCGACATTCTCTCATTCTCCTAAACCTACTTTCTCTCTCTTTTTTCTCCTTTTCTCTTTACACTTAAAATCTTCTCCATCAAATTTTTTATTTTATTTTATTTTTAATTAAATGGGTTGATTTCTTATTATTACGAATTAAATTTGAAACTTTGTCCAAATTAATACTCGAAGAAATAATAATCAAGCGAGAAGTAAGTTTTCTGAGAGTCTTAAACTATATGTATTGATTGTTGTATTTATTTATTCGTATATTTATTTCAATTTTTCACAATTTTTATGTTAAAGGACTGAATTTGAATTAATTTATCACGTTAAACTAAGATAATTTTTGGACAAATTGTATCATGCTAGGAACCTTGAATTAATCTTAACGACGATTTGACTAAATTAATTAGTTTTATATGATTTCACCATAATAATAGTAATTTTGTGTTAGGTTGTAAATTATTATTTTGTGATTCTTTATATAACTTGTGTATAATTGAGAGAAAACTAGTAATGGCCGCCTACGGGTTAATATGACGCACTCCGCCATATTAGTACCTTCACCCCCGAATCCAACCTTTGGTTCGTAAGATCATAACTTGGAGTCATCCCCATGGGATCAAAAGGGTTATTCGTGCAATTTAGATTATAGTCCCGTATTTGTGTCCCATTCGTAATCAATCTAAATACACGGTTTATGAGTTTGATTCCTAAAACTCATTGGCGAATCCTTACTAGCATCGTCCGTATTCATTGATATTATCTCACTCGAAAAAAGATAATTAAAAAAACAAAAAAAACACTAAAATAGCGTAGCGCGACAGACTTTGTCACGCTAACGTCGCAGCGTCGCAAAGTTTGTTGCGCTACACCTGCAGCGTGACAAACTATGTAGCGCTGCACAGTCAGTGTGACAAACTCTGTCACGCTACCACGCTAGCGCGACTGAAATTCCTGCGCTCCTATTTTTTTTTTTGCAAAATACTTCTAAAAAAGTCCATTTCACCTTTCCTTAAGCCAATTTTTTAGGTCTAACTTGACCTATGGACGGTTGGGAAAGGTGACCAAAAAATTTGGGACCCTAAAATCCGGGGCTCGTACAACACGCATCCTGAGACAAGTACATTCTGACTCGTTTTAGCTTCTAATAACTTCATAACTCCCTATTACGTTCCTGTAAGATATAAAACAAACCGAAAACCGCACGTAATAACCAAGGAAGCATAAAATAACCATAAAAAACTCTAAAAGTCTACTAAAGACGCTAAAACCGTTCCAAAACATAACTTAACATCGAAAGAAGATGTTTAATCAAAACAAAGCCAAAAACTTAACTATTTAGCACAAGAATCAACCGAAAATGAGGGAAAAACACAACATAAAACACGTATATCAGGCAATATTCATCTTTGTAATCTCTCGAATACCCATACCACCTTGAAATTTATGATCTTGCAGAATTGTGCTCTTTTTCCAATGATTCCCTTTGTGTTACTCCCCTTCGACCACCAGTAATGGATAAGGATAGAGTTGATTTTTTGTTGGATCCTCTTTGGGAGCATGAATACCATCATAATATGTGAATCAAGTGTGGAGAGCACCGCATTGATAATAATTGTCTTTGCCGGAATTGAGAAAATTTTAAATTACCAAGAAGAGATTCTTCGAAGGACTGTTTCAATTAACCCATCAAATTTCATTGAACTCCTTCCATCGACGTCCATTGGGCAACCTAAATAGTTTCATTATGCCTCTGAATGCTGCATGTCGAGGGTGCACCTTAGAGCATGTTTGGTTGTAGAGGTTGTGTTAGGGCTGAATAAGACCAAAGATTTGTTGAAATTCACCATTTCCCTTGAGATGAGACAGTATCCATCAATGAACTTTCGGAAATTACTACACGTGGTTTCTTGGGCTTGGAAAAAGAGGAGGACGTCATTAGCGAAGAAAAGATGGGAGATTTTAGGCGCCCTCCTTCCTATTTTGAGTCCTTTGATGAGTGACTGGGATTCCATTTCACCAATTCCCTGAGACATGACTTCCATGTAGAGAATAAACAAGTACGGGGACAGTGGGTCCCCTTGTAGGAGGCCACGGCTTGGAGAAAACGCATCCGTGGGTTCACCGTTCACCAAAATTCTGTAAGACACAGTAGTAACACATTCCAGGATCTAGTTAATCCAAAGCAGTGGGAAGCCAAACCTTAAAAGCACGAGATGGAGGAAGTCCCATCTTATCCTATCTTAAGCTTCACTAAGGTCTAGCTTGATGATGGAAGCAAGGACCTGCTCATAATCATCCTAAGGAGGGTGATGATAACCCCTCTCCAACAGGATGATTATTGCAACATGGAATGTGAGGGGTCTTAATGACCCTAGTAAGGTAGCTGATGTTAAAAAGCTACTTAAAAAGTATAACATTGATATAATAGGGCTTATAGAAACTAAAGTTAAAAGCTAAAGAAGTCCTTGCCCCTTTTTCTTGTGTTTCACCCAATGGATAAGTTCATTGCAAATTATTTTGTTACTACTCATTAATTTTTCTAGGATGAAAACATTCTGATGTTCTCCGCCAATCCGTTTCAAGATTGGTTTGAGCCTTGTCACTAAGCATTTTGAGATGATTTTATACGAGGTGTTATACAAGCTTATTGGTCTAAATTCATCAACCTTTGTAGGTTGTTGAATTTTAGGAATAAGGGTGATGAATGTCTGATTGACTTCTTTGAGAAGCTTACTTGTTTGAAAAATTATGTTTGTAGCCTCCACCACTTCATTTCTGACATCCCAATTAGCATGGAAGAAATCTAATGTTATCCCATTTGGTCCTAGCACTAGTACAAAAAACGCAATTTGCTGCGGTTTTTTGCCGGGTATTTAACCGCAGCATTTATAGCAGCAGCAAATAATCAAATTTCATTTGCTGCGGTTAAAACCACAGCAAAAAATTGGGTTATTTGCTGCGGTTCTTTGGAGAACCATAGCAAATAACACCTCAGAAAATGGAGGGAAACAAGGTATTTTCTGCGGTTTTTTTTCTGATGGGTTATTTGCTGCGGTTAACTGAATAACCGCAGCAAATGTCTCTTTCCCTCCAATTTCAGTTCAGTTTTTTTACTGCGGTTTATTGAATAACCGCAGCAAATAATACATTTTTTTTGGGTAATTTTCTGAAATTATTTTATGCTCCTAATATTTCCTAATATTTTTTAATTTTTTTTTTTTGTAAAAATGTAATCATTTTATTAACAGAAAGAGAATAATTACAACCTATAGCTTTCTGCGGCAAAACTGACTCAGTTTTGCTCCAAGAAAACCAAAAAAACCCTCGTCTATATACAAGAACACACAGGCTCAACTACTATATATACACCTAGTGATAACAAGACCAAAAACAGCATCCAAACAACCCAAACATAAACCATCCCAAACATAATCCAAACAACCAAATTAAAACCCTTCCTAACAAAACCAAATATAAACCATACCAAACAACCCAAAACCTTTAAAACCACTCAGTGGAAGCAAGCAGCAGTGTCACAGCCACAACAGTGTCACAGCCACAGCAGCGCGCACAGCAAAACAGCAGCGCGCACAGCAAAACAGCAGCGCGCACAACAAAACAACAGTTGCAGCAGCGCGCACAGCAAAACAACAGCAAAACAGCAGCAAAACAGCAGCAAAACAGCAGGAAAACAGTAGCAAAACAGCAGCAAAACAACAAACAGCAGCAAAACAGCAGCAAAACAACCTAGCCCAGGCCTCACAGCGACCCTCACAGCGAACCTTTCCTGCAAAAACCAGACAAAACAATGCCAAAAAAGCTGCAGAACACAGCATGACCATCAGTTCTGCAGAAAAGACTGCAGGAACAATCCATTACATTATGCGCCAAACTGCAGACAAACAGCCACACTGCAGACAAACTACAAAATTTCAACTGCCTGGCCAGGTCGCACAACCAACCCTTCCTCCACAGCCCACCAATCAGCAGCCAAACCCTAACTCCATACATAACCAGAAAAAAAAACAAGTGCAGAAGATACTTAGGAACAGTCCACTAACCCAAGCCAAACTGCTTAAGAGACTTAGGAACAGTCCAGTAAACCAATACACAAATTACCAATACACAAATTACGAATACCTAAAAGTTCAATTTTAAACTAAGTCAAATGAATGTACTACTATATTCCTAACTTCTTCATAAACAATGTGTGTACAAGAATGTCGCAACCTTGTCGCGAACCTCGCCTATTTGTGCTTTGCTGAAAGGCCCTTCTCGAACCCATGTAGCTTTTGTGAATACCTAGTAAACAATTATTTAAAACCAGTTTAATGATACTTCCTTAATAGCAATCACCCACCTCCACCACAACTGCCACAATCACAACCTCAACCACAACCACAATCACAAACATAACCTCAGCTTAATGTTACTGATATTCCAGTATCATTACCATCCCCAACTCCAGCACAACCATTAACAACACAATTGAAGGTACAACTACAAACTCCACAACTACTTATGAAGCTCTAATGTGCACAACTTATTAACAATTCATAAAAATAACAGAATACCATGCATATGCTAAAATATAGGTCATTAAAAGTTAACAATATCGCCGATTTAAGGATTGAAAACAAAGTAATAGTCCTTTAAACAAGGTATAGGTTTGGTTGTTGGTTTGGGAGTGGATAAACAATTTCAACATTGTCCTTTCTTTCGAATGCAAATCTTCTCCTATTTAATTTACATGAGTAGGTCAACAATAGGCTGTCATTAATTTTTCTTCGTGTAGAATTGCTTTCGATTGAGAAATCCTCCACAGTCATCTTAATTTGCAAAGACCAAGCAAGTCTACAACATTTTGTAGCATATAAAGGTTGCTGATGAGATAGTAGACTTCAAGTAGTATATTATAACACATTGATAAAAGACTCCGTCTAAAGATTCAACTGAAACTTTCAGACAATTCACGAGCACAGGTATACGACGAACAATGCTCTCAAAATTTGTTTTCCATATAACACCAAAACAGAAAATAGTGATTCACTTATATGAAAACCAGGTTCTGGGAGCATTGGTCATCGTTTCTGCACATAACACATATAAAAGAATAATGAATCTCTGGTATAGGAAAAGAATACATTAAAGGCCTGAAATATATTCATGGATCCCTTTAATGTTTTTTCCACAACCACAAATTCCCGTTATTTTATGTGTTCCACAAATGTGCAGCCAGTATTTGGGAGCATTGGTCATCGCATATCTATGCTCGTGAGCCATTTGAAAATTTCAGTTGAATCTTTAGACGGAGGCTTTTATCAATATGTTATAATATACTACTTGAACTCTACTATCTCATTAGCAGCCTTAATATGCTACAAAATGCTGTAGACTTGCTTGGTCTTTGCAAATTAAGATGACTGCGGAGGATTTGTCAATCGAAAGCAATTCTACCCGAAGAAAAATTAATGACAGCCTATTGTTGACCTACTCATGTAAATTAAATAGGAGAAGATTTGCATTCGATACGCAATCCAATTTTGATATTGTTTATCCAGTCCCACCTCAAGAAAACATAATTTAGGGAACTTCAAAATATAGTTTTCGCTAAAACAAGCCAAATGAACCGAGAAAACCAACAACACAATCCCATAACAGAATTCAAAACGATTAAAAAAACCCAAAGCGACATGTTGCCTTCCGGAAATTATTGCAGTACTTACCTCCTCAAGATCATCTGACTCATTACAGCTTGAGATGATTCATGCATGTAACGCATTACTTAGTACCACAATCAGTACGTTTTGCTGTTGCGCGCACTTTGAAGTTACATAGAGTTGAAACAAGAAAATCAATCAAAAATTTGCATGACAAAGTAAGCAACCACCACAAATGTATAGGATCTCGATGTCCGTACCTCAACTGATATCAACTTCGGAATCATTGTGCTTGTGCGTATCCTCTTCATGACACTATACGGAGGACAAAAAATAAGCGAAGGTAGGAGCCGTTATATCTTACATTTCTAGTATAAAAGATTTTTGGTTGACGTTAGAACTTACCTATTCACCCACGTCATAATCAATAATCTACGTGGCGACTGAGGACGGCAAGAATCAAATTGATACACCTTGTATGTCAAAGGTGATATCAACAAAAGCACCCAATGTGAACTGCGCCAAACAAGAGAAAGCATAACATTTGGAAATGAACGGACTAACAATGGGAAAGTTGCCAAATCAATGGGAAAGTGAAACAAGAGAAGAACAATAAGGGTGGGGGAAAACATGGGAAGTGAAAAAGACTTACTCCTCAAGTGACGGAGCGATAATGAACTTCCTTTTCGCTCGAATTGCTTCTTTGATGGCGGTTTCAAGGTACGCTTTCACATCACCCTTGCTCTTTAGACATCGTTCCTCATAAATCTCTTGAGGACACAACCACCCCACTTGTTCATGGTATGGTTCCGGACAAATCTAAGTACACAAACTAATTAAGGTGGAAAAAAAGGAGAAACATTAGTGTACAAGTTGCTGCATCTCGTAAACAGTCATTCAAACAAAATCAATAGAATTAAAGAGGCAGCTTTTGGAAATGAATTATGTAAAAATGGAATCTCTATTAGGTTTGTAAGTAAAAAGCATGGAACTTAAAATTAAAAAGGTACGGAGAAAGCAGTAACCTCATGAACGCTTGCAACACTGACAAAGACAACATCTCCCCAACGAGGAAATCATAAACATCAGCTTTCGTACACATGTCTAGCATCCTCAAAGTAGTGGAATTGATCCTTGCTCAACCACACCTTTAAAGGATTCTCTTCCGGCTCTCTTGGTGCATTCATGTAGCCACTGACACGCGGGTGACACTTTTTTGTACACCTCATCTTCATCTTCCTTGTTTGAACCTTTCGAGGAAACTTGTTGTTCGGGCCATCCTTTGTTCTTTGCGGAATCTCTGTTGTCGTGTTGTTGTTCTTGTTCTCTTTCAGCTCCCCCCTTTATTCACATTACATATATATACAACGACAATAAAAAGGATTAAAACGATAATTGGAATATTAGTATTAATCAATTTTATTTAAGGGTTTTACTCACCTCTTCTGACGCAAACCGCACCCATTCCTAGGCCACGTCACGAAACTCCCTCGTGCTTCTCCCAAGTATTCAATCCCCACTCTGGCCGCGGAAGGGGAAGTATTACATCTTCCCATCTCTACAATAATCAACTGAGACGTTACAATTGCCTACACCAACAGCTTGGAGATGCGAGACTTGGGCCTGACAGTTGGTTGAAGATGGCCAAATGCAACCACCAGTAAACCACCATTCCTCACCTCGTGGATCCCAGAGAAGCATTGTGCATGGTGTTTCCTCCTGCAAAATAATTACAGTAAAAGGCCATATGATCAAAAAATAAAGTTAAAAGTACTTTTGATCCTTTGCACTAGCATAAAAGGTTGATGATGCCAAAAGGACTAACACCACTATTCTGCACACATGGGGACTTTTGATCCTGATAAGTGGTCCAAAATGAGTACCCTATATATCATAACCCTCGTAATTTGTAATGGTTTCCCGAGGACCATAAGCTAACCACTTCACCATTTCAGTCACACCTGCAGATTGTCCACAACAACTCGGTGTGAAACCACTCAATAAATGTCTTATTATGCATATTAGACAATGCCCTTTCAGATATCCCTGGATTTTGAGTCTTTAAATATCTGCAATGTTCAGTAAGAAAAGGATGAACTTCTGCCATATGATGTAACACATACAAATGAGCTTGTTGAGGACTTGTCAGATTCGCCAAACTCGTTCTTGACCCAATAGTACCCTTCCCGTTAAGCCTCCATCATGACGTGTTTTAGGCAAACCAATAGGATGTGCACCTGCAACGTATTCTGCTATGAAATTTCCGACCTCATCACTGATGACCCCTTGAACAATACTAGATTCTGGTCTTGCAGGATTCGTCACCTTGTTACCTAAGACCCCCATATGTCTTTCATAAGGATAGCACCATCTCAAGAACACGGACCTAGAAGCTTAATCTCACACGAACGAGATGACAATTAGGTGGACCATTATAATCGAAGAATGCAGCGGGAAATACCTCAAACTTACAAAGAGTTTCAACTACACGTGCTTGAGGGTATCCAACGTAGTTGGATCTAGTGCTTTCTACTATGTATTGAAGAAGGAACTAGTTCGGTGATGGTGTACCTAACATGTTTAGGTAAAATCCCACGATTACAATGGTAAAAACACTGCATCATAACATGACAGTCGTGTGATTTCATACTAGATAACATCAACTCCCATCTAAAGTCACAAATCTTCTCATGTTAGAAGAATACCCTGACGAGGCACCTTAAGTTGTATAAAGATGTGCAGAAGTGTTTCTTCTCCTGTTCGACATTGTGTAGCAAGCTGGAGGAAGGTAGTAGGTTTTTTTCTCTTCATTTGAACTTTGTTGCACCTTTTCCTTCCCCTTTCCTTTTTGTGATGGTACACTCTTCCCCTGATTCTTCCTTTTTTACTCTCTTTCAGCTAAGGCCAGAGCTCGGGTCGAACTCCAACTTGTTTCAAGAACTCCCGATGACTTTAGTGTCTTTAGTCTTGTTCGAATGTTGAAAGGGTGGCAATATGGCATCGCAACATTTTTCTCGATGTGCATCACATCAAGACAATGTCTGACTTGTAAATCTCTCCAATATGGAAGTTGCCAAAATATAGACTCCTTTTTCCACACCCGAATAGTTGACATTCGGTTTCCCAAAAATGTTTTGAACCCCCTTAACTTGTGAATACACCTCATAACCAGTTAATGGACGACGAGCAACACGATCCTCAACCATCCCATTGAATGCCTTCTTTTCTTCCGAAAGGGTGTTTAGGTGGAAGGAATCTTCGATGACACCAGTCAACATACTTAGCCCCATGTAGAATCACCATCGTCCTGCAAATAGAGCACCTCATCCCTTTGTTCTTGTACCCAGATCAGTTACCATAAGCTGGAAAGTCGTTGACAGTGCACAAAAGCATTGCACGCAACGTGAAATTCCTTTGCATGGAAATCATACACCAAAACACCCTCATCCCATAATTTTCTTAAGTCATCAACTAAGGGCTCCAAATACACATCAATGTCATTACCGGGTTGCTTTGGACCAGAAATAAGAAGTGATGCATAAGTACTTTCTTTTCATGCACAACCAAGGTGGAAGATTATAGATCGTTAAAATTACCGGCCATGAACTATGCTTCGAACTAAGAGTACTGAAAGGGTTCATTCCATCGGTGCACAACCCAAGCCTGAGATTGCGATTGTCATCTCCAAATGTCTTATACTTCTGTTGATAGTCTCCATTCCGGACCATCAGCTAGATGTTTGTAACAAACCCTTCACCCTTCTACCCTCCGCATGCCACCTTAGATTCTAGCATCCTACTAATTGAAAACAACCGCTTGAATCTTGGTATTATTGGGAGATCCACACACCTTGGACGACGGACCAGCTTTACCCCAGACCCCCCGTGCCCCTTGTCGGTCATAACGTGGCAAATTACACTTTGGACACTTATCCAACAACTCATAATCTTTTCGGTACAATATGCAGTCATTTGGACAGCATTATTCTCTCATACTCTAAGCCGAATGGACACATCAGCTTCTTAGCATAGTAAGTCGACTTAGGAAGTCTCATTGCCATCCGAAAACATGCCACTCAGCTTTTCTAACAACATTGTGAAACTTCTATCATCCAATTGTTTTCTGACTTGACACTAAGCATTCCATCACAGCAACAAGAATGGTCAATTTAGTACAAACACGGGGTACAAAGGCTTTCGAGAGGCCTCTGAAATGGATTCAAAGCCTCGTCCATTGTCAAGGCCTTCCACCATCTCTTAGACTCTATGATCCGCTTCATCGCGTTCGTAATCATCATTCCTTATAGACTCATCATTGGTTTGCATGAGTAAGTCCCTTGTTATGTTGATGACTACTATATCATGTTGATGATTACACGCGAAGAGGACCGTCATGGACTCCTGTCTCACCTTGATAACTCCACACATAATAATCAGGCTCGAAACCATGAAGAAGTAGGTGCAGCCTGACCTCACAATACTTTCAAAACTTACGTCATTGGCACACTTGAAACATGGACAGTAAAACCCCCGGTTTTTTGAGTTTGTGAATATCTTCTGCACACTCACAAAACTCAAACACCCCTTCTAACAATTTTGCCTATCACGGCAATTGTACATCCATGACCGATCCTTTGACATCTTGTGCAACTAACAACACACAATTGAAGGTATTCAGTACAATAACATAGTAATTTAATATATGGTTGTGTATAATTCTTCAAAAATGTGCTTCTTGATTTAATAAAACATTTAATTAGTTTTATCAGTTCAGCATTGCTTATCTGTAATAGAACTATCTTTCAATAGCAGGACCATCATTTATGATACTCTATTGATTTTGAGCTTTGTTGTTACCATCCTTTCACCTTTCAGGTACAATTTGATGGCCAACAGAGTTTTATATTAGTGGTAATGGCATCTAGAAATGATCCACATCCATCAAAAACGATTTTAAATGAATTGGGCTGGAGTGAGCTGTAACTAAAGTATTTCCTGCTTCGTGCTTAAGGCTGGGTAACTGCTGGGTGTGTACCAAAACTACCATTAATATTGCTTGGTTATTGAAATAATCTGGAGCTTTATTGGTTATCTATTACTGAGGTTACGACAATTTGTTAAGTGGTCATATGTCTCCTCTATAAAAAACATAAATATGTTGTTTTGCACTTATAGTTTGTTTTTACTGTATACAAATTTTGTAGATTTGGTTCTAAAGTTTTTTTTTTCCTTGGATGAGACTAGAAACTAGACCAAGGCTCCATAACTTTCTTGAAAGGAATGCGGTTGATAATTCTAGTTTTAATATGAAAAGGATTCATTAAATAGTATAAAAGTTCAAAAAGTACACAAGTACGTAGTCATTAATAGACAACGAAGCTGGTGAAGTGTCCCACAATCAGTTCGAAAAGCTAGAACCAGATGCTTGGTTAAAGTGTTGACTAGATATCTAAACAAGTAGACCAAAAGCCAAACGACATACTCTATCAACCATCGGCAGGCACATAGTTATGCAAAATAAGTAAATGTTATCCCAATCCGAAAAGGATCACCAAATACTGTATTTGGAAGACTGGGTAGGCTGCCAACTACATCAAAAACCTAGAATTCTATCAAGAAACACTACATCAAAAACCTACAATTCTAACAAAACATAAATCTGTTCCAGTAAAAATAACCGCAAAAACACAACATATTGCTATTTATAAAGAATTACTTATTTGTAATGCTCTGACTCATGAGTCAATTTTTATTGTTATAGCAAGATTTTAAAGCAGTGCATGCTATTTATTGAACACAGTAAGTCTCTTTTTTTTTAGAAAAGAGGTGTAATGCTTTAAATAGATAAATAACCTTAAACTTTAAATCAATAAAGAATTAGATTTAGCTTGGTCCAATTATTTAGAGTTCCATCGAGAACATGTGAAGTACCGCACACTTAATAAGAGTTAGACACTCAAAGGCCAAAACTCGCTAACTAATGGTTGACGTAGTCACATTAGTCAGTTAGTCACAATGGAAGTAATATGTTTTCGGACTCATTACCAACAAAACATCCAAGTTTAACTTTTGCTTATTATCCATTCATCATGAATAATCTATCTGAAAAAATAATACAACAAGATAATTTAAAATCAAATATAGTATAAGGCACTAAAAGAACAAAACTCGCTACTCAAATAGTGGCTAAATACGTAATCATATTAATCAGCTAATCACTTGTGCAATTGTTATTTTTGTTGGAATTGTACATTTGTACATTAAACTTTATGCCGACTCACTCTACACACGGGTCCACCGTCCAAACAACCACAACTTCACAATCACAAGTCACCACAACCACGCTTAATTAAGATTTATAATAAATACTCTGTGACAGTTAATTAAGCAAATATTACACACCAAAAATGGGATATTAAACAAAAAAAAAAATCAAACAACGGATCAAAACAGCATAGCTCAACTAGCATAGCTCTCATCCTCTCTCTAAAACCTTCATTCTCTCTCACCTCACACCACCACCACACCATAACAACCGCAAAAACAGCAAACTAAAGAAACAACAGTAAATTAAACAGCAAAAATAAGAGAAATATATGTCAGCATTTTACAATTTTACATCCAAAACCTAAAAGGTCGAATAACACAACTCAATTTAATTTAAACACAAACTCAATTTCAGCAAATTAAGACGAATAAACATCAAATGTTGAAGTGAATTAGCGAAAATGAAAAAGAGATTGCTGAAAAAGTACCGCAATGAAAAACAACTTCGACACGGCGAAGGAGGAAGCTTGGAGACGGCGACGAGAAGCTTGGAGACAGAAGCTTAGAGACGGCGACATATAAGGGCGAACGAGAGAAGAAAGTAATTAGGTTTGAGTGTGAGTGCTTGAGTTGAGTTGAGAGGGAGTAATTAGGTTTGAGAGCAAAGAGGAAGAAAGACTGAGAAGAAAGAAAAGCTCATAATAGACTGAAAAAAAAGAAGAAAATATAAGAAAAAAAAAGAAAGTCCCACGGGAAAAAAAAAGAAAAGAAAAAAAAATCTGCAACTTATTTGCTGCGGTTATAACCGCAGCAAATACTCGTCACAAGCACAAAAAAGTATTATTTGCTGCGGTTACACAATAACCGCAACAAATAATACTCTTTATAATCACACACTAATTATTTGCTGCGGTTTTTATAAAATCCCAAAAAATCGCAGCAAATAAGGGGCAGCAAAATGTAATTTTTTGTACTTTGTAGTGATTTATCAACTCGGACACTAAATGTTGCGTGCCTGATCTCGTTAGCCATGAAAGGGGCTGATATGTGCGGTTTTTATTATGCGTTTTTCCCCTTTTTTTCGGGCCCATTTATGCCAATGGTTGTTATTCTGGCTTGATTTTAGCTCATTTGATGTTCTTTAGCTAAATTGAAGTGTTTTGCCAAGTTTGATTGATTTCCGCAATTTTAAGCTTTTAGTTTGATTTTATCATTTGCGGTGTTATGCCCGGTTTTGGTGTGTTTGTAATTTCAGGAGCACAAAAACCGAGGTTCGGAATGAAGCTGAGAGATTGGACGGAATAAGAATGATATGCACGGAATGCTGCCAAAAAGCTATGGAAACAAGTCTTGAAGAAATCATGAAGAAATAAGAAGAAAAGAAAAAATAATAATAACTTCTGAGGTCTCTATGCAGCCGCATAAAATGACATGCGCCCGCAGTTAAAGAAGAATCACCTGAAGGGGCGTTCTGGGAGGTTGATGCGGGCGCACAAATCTCCTATGCGCCCGCATCAGCCTTTTCCGAATTTTTATTTTTCTTTTATATTCTTCGTGCTTTGACTTTGTAAGCCCAATGTTGGGTAATAAAGGCACACTTTCTAGGCAAAACAACGGATGCCTTTCATAATTTAAATTACTATCTTAGGTTTTATTTTAAGCACTTTATCTCTCTCAAAATTAATTTGGGGAATTAGGGTTTTGTTCTTACAATCAAATTTTAATTCAATTCAAGTTCTTCATTTTTTCTTCAATTTGGTAATTCTTTTACTTTTATTCTTTTATTTAGTTTAATTTATGCTTTTTAGTTTCTTTAGTCTATTAATTTAGTTAATTATTAATTACTTCATGAATTCAATTATGAATTTTATAATTATGTGTGCTTTAATTTTCATGATCATGAGTGGTAGTCAAATTTCTAGGCTAGGGAAACCTTGACTAATTAATGGACTAATTAAATTAAATTGTTTCAATTCCGCAATTTGTAGTCAAATTCCTATTATTGGGTTTTTTCGTTTACAATTAATTGTGCGCAAATTTAGTTGTAATTTTGGTAATTGTTGAATTTGATGCCGAGGGGTAAAAATACCACAATAAGACTACTGAATAATAGGCGGAATTAGTCTAGGCATGAGCGAGAGCCGCTCGATGAGTTTTCGAGGGAGTCTAGTTTCGAGAGAATTAGTGAGCCCTAATTTGATGATAATTGTGAGATTGAACGATCTTTGTTAGTGAATCCATTAGTTGTTCTTGGTGACCCAATAACCCTAGGCTTAATTTATAGTTCTAATATCGTCATTCCCGTAATGATTAGCAGTTAATTAGTAGTCATTTAGTTAGTCAACATTTCTCAACCAGGCCCTTTGTACGGTTTAAGCTTTTTAGAACTAATAGGGTTCAATTGCTTCCTGAGGATTCGATCCTTCTTCCCTAGCTACATTAGTTAGTGTCGTTTGGTTTATTTTGATAGGTGTGCGTTAGCCTCATCAAATTTTGGCGCCGTTGCCGGGAGCAATTTTTAATTCTGTTAGTCGGGTTTATACTGTTTTTTTTTATTTCTCTTAGTCTCAAAGAACTATTCAGTCTTTGGGGCTGTTTCTATCTTTCCTCGGAGTTTCTATTGTGTGCAGGTTCATAGGTTATGCAAAACGATCACGAGCCTGATACTTTCATTTTCCTGAGCCAAGCGAGTATTTTTGAAACGGTTGAGACGTAGTAGACGCCGAATATTTCTTCCCGCATCTGTGGAGGAAACTGTTCTGACTTGTCTCAGTTTTTCGAGTTCACCTTTAATCCGCTGTTTGAAGGGTATTTAGAGGTTGGAAATGGCTGCCGAAGAGAAAGATAGGGTAGAGGACCACCACCTCCACCACCGCCACTGCGACCCATCATTGAGAGACTATTCCTTCCTAGTACGGAGTCTATGGCTGGAGGTTATTCAGTACCTGATATTGATGCTGCTAACTTTGAACTGAAACCGGCTCTTGTGAACATGGTTGAACGAATTCAGTTTTTCAGACATTGAAGGAGGATCCGAATTTACACTTACAGAATTTCCTTCATACTGTGATACTATCAAGCAAAGAACGTTTCTAAGGACTACATCAGAAGGCGAATGTTCCCATTTTCGTTGAAAGACAGGCTAGAACCTGGTTGAATGATCTCAATATGGCTACCATTAATTGTTGGGAGATTAGCTCTTGTTTTTCAGAGGAAGTGCTACCCATCCAGAGAACTGCTTTATTGAGGAGCCAAATTACAACTTCAATCAGGAGACAATGAGTCCCTATGATGCTTGGAACGTTTAAGGAGTTATTAAGAAGTGTGTCCTCATCATGGGCTTGAAAAATGGTTTTTCTAGTTCAGTCTTCTACAATGGGTTGGGTAATGAGATTAGGGCTTTGTTAGATTCTGCTGCTAATGGTCGATTATGAACCAGAAGTCAACGCTGCATATGAACTGAATTGATGAAATTGCCACTCATAATTCACAGTTTGGTAACCTTAGAGGGCATCCAAGAAGGGTGGAAACACAATGTATTTGATGATACGTATGAAGTCTAGCTGCTAGATTAATGCCATAAGTCAAAAGCTCGACAAGATTGGTATACAGCTCCCCACCTCACCCTGTAGCTGCACTTCGGGATGTACTGACCCTTTTCTGTGATTCCTGTGGTTCTTTCGGTCATAGTTCCCAGTTCATGTACCAGTTCATTAGAGCAAGTGTGCGCCTTTCAAGCCTACAAGAACAATCCATATTCTAATACATACAATCCGGGCTGGAAGGATCACCCTACTTTTCCTACAAGAACAACAGCAATGTCCACAGAATCCTCAGCAAGCTATGCCCACCTCAGCAGGCACCCCAGCAGATCAGAGATATGTACACCACACCACCAGGTTTTAGCAGGCCACCACTATCAGCACCGCCAATGCACCTCAACCTGATGTTGAAATCAGAAAAATATGGAGGCGATGCAGGCTCCATTACAAGCACCTGGAGACTCAGATAGCTCAATTGCACAATCAACTGCTCAGGCAACCAGGCCACCTTCCATCACACCTACACCTCGAGTATCACAAGCATCACAGAATCCCCCGAGGGACCATGTCAATGCCATTACCTTGAGGAGTGGAGCTGCTTATGAAGGCCCGAAAATGCCTACTGATGATGTTATTCTATTTTGCAGCGTGAGGCTAAGAAGACCAGTGATGTGGTGATTGAAGATTTAGAGACAGTTCCAGATAAGGAGGCTAAGCACCTAAGAGAAGTAGATGACACAATCGATTGATACTATCCCGAAGTCACAGGTTAGGTTGCCCTTTCCGAATAGGGTGGCCAGGAGTAAAAACGATAATCATTTCAGTAAATTTTTAGCTATTGTTAAGAATTTGCATGTTACTGTTCATTTACTGATTTGATAACTCAAATTCCTACTTACACTAGTTTTTGAAAGACATTTTGAGCAGGAAACGCGAGTTGAGTGTGGTGGAGACCGTCCAACCTTACAGAGGAGTGCAGTGCCATATTGGAAACAAGTCACCACCGAAACTAAAGGACCCGGAATTTTTCTATTCCTTGTAACATTGGCCCTCTGTTTATTAACAAAGCTTTATGTGATTTAGGAGCCGTGTTAGTGTCATATGCCGTTATCTATTTGTAAAAAGCTTGATATGAGTGCTTTAAAGGTTACTAACCATCACCTTGCAGATGGCAGATGGACAGTGAAATACCCTAAAGGTATTTTGTGAGGATGTCCCGGGAGAGTCGGGAAATCTTTTCATTCCTATTGATTTTTTGTTTAGTATGGATGTCGGATGCTCATATCCCAATTATACTTGGTAAACCTTTCTTACACACACTGCAAGTGCTGTATTGATGTCAAAAATGGTAGTTTTGACCTTGTCTGTAGGGATGATAAAGTTACCTTTACCTTAATGGCTGCTCTTAAGAGTCCATGATGGAACAATCATGTTATGTTATCGATGTCATGATGAGATTTGTATTTGATGATATGCCTCGATCTACTACAAAATATCTTTTTGGAGGCCGTTGTTGTCTTGATGTAGTGCAGGTAAGGTACAATTGATGCTGATAATTTAGTCCAGGATCTTACTGGTAGGAATTTAACTCGGAGGAGAGCCAGAGATTTATTGAGTTACCCCAAGAGTTTGTTCTGTTAAAGAGATACCCAACCTGAGATGAAACCCCTCCCCTCTCACTTGAAATATGCTTTTCTCGATGATAAGAAGTTGTACCCAGTCATTGTTAGTGCTTCTCTTACTGATATTCAATTAAATAAACTTTTTGTGTGTACTTAATCTCATAAAAGGCTATTGGGTATACTATTGATACTTGACTGTATTAGTCCTGATTTTTGTATGCATAGAATTCATTTAGAGGAAGGTCACAAACCTTGTATACAGGGTCAACGTCTTTTGAATCCTAACATGCAGGAGGTAGTGAAGAAGGAAGTTCTTAAACTTATGCAGGTATTATTTACCCGGTGCCTGATTCCCAGTGGGTAAGTCCCGTGCAGGTAGTCCCTAGGAAAGGGGGAACAACTGTTGTTCGTAATGATAAAACGAAATAATTCCTACTAGCGTTGTCACAGATGGAGGATGGTATTGATTATAGAAAATTGAATGTTGCAACTAAAAAGGACCATTTCCCCCTTTCCTTTTTTGATCAAATGTTGAAAGATTATCTAAGAATAAGTATTTATGTTATCTTGATGATATTCGGGTTCTTTCAGATCCCCATCCATCCTGATGATAGGAGAAAACGACTTTTACATGTCCTTATGGTACTTTTCATATCGTAGATTGCCTTTTGGTTTATGTAATGCACCTGCTACTTTTCAACGTTGCATGATGAGCATTTTTTCTGAATTCATAGAGTCCATTATGGAAGTCATCATGGATGATTTTATGTTTTACGGCTCTGATTTTGATTCATGTTTGACTAACTTGACTAAAGTTCTCGCAAGATGTGAACAGGTAAATCTGGTTTTAATTGGGAAAAATGTCATTTCATGGTCAATGAAGGAGTATTTTTTGGGACATTTGGTCTCCGACGTGGCATTGAGGTGGATAAGGCGAAAAACATTTAATTGAGCAAGCCACCTCCAGTGAATGTTAAAGGGGTAAGAATTTTTTGGGTCATGCGGTTTCTATCGCAGGTTTATTAAGGATTTTTCTAAAATTGCGAAACCCTACTCATTGCTGTTGAAAGATGCTGAATTTAATTCACTGATGAGTGTCTTGAGTCCTTTAATATGATAAAAATGCACTAATTTCGGCACCCATTATACAGTCCCCCCGATGGATTTACCTTTCGAAATAATTGTGATGCTAGTGACTTTGCAGTTGGTGCGGTTTAAGTCAAAGGAGAGATAAAGTCTTGCACGCTATTTATTACGCCAGTAAGACTTAAGATGAAGCTCAAGTTAATTATGCCACCAACACGGAAAAGGAGCTGCTTGCTATAGTTTATGCTTAGATAAATTTCGTGCTTATCTGGTAGGTTTAAAAGTTATTGTTTATACTGACCATGCAGCTCTTAAATATCTACTTGGAAAGAAGGAAGCCAAACCGAGACTTATTCGGTGGATTTTTGTTGCTTCAAGAGTTGATCTGAGATTCGTGATAAGAAGGGAGCAGAGAATGTGGTAGCTGATCACTTATCGAGGATACGGTTGATGATGGGGAGATCTCTACCCCCATTGACGATTCCTTCCCTGATGAACATTTGTTTGCTGTTTGCGTGAATTCTCCTTGGTTTGCTGATTTCGCTAGTTACGTTGCAGGAGGTGTTTTACCCTTTCGATCTGACTTATCAGCAGAAAAAGAAGTTTTTGCTCATGATGTTAAGGCATACTTTTGGGACGACCCTAACCTGTTTCGTGAGTGTGCAATGGTTTATACGGAAATGTGTTCCGGAATGGGAAGTATGGTGTTCTTCACCATTGCCATTCATCACCATTGGAGGTCATGCTGGACCTTCCAAGATGATGTTTAAGATCCTTGAATCAGGTTTTTTATTGCCCACGATCTTACAGGATGCGAGAGCCTTTATTATGTCTTGTGATTCGTGCCAACGAACAGGTAACATCTCACAAAGGCACGAAATGCCTCAAACAGGTATATTGGAAGTTGAGATCTTTGATGTTTGGGGTATTGACTATATGGGACCCTTCCCATCTTCTAATGAAAACCGTTACATATTAGTTGCTGTGGATTATGTTTCTAAATGGGTGGAAGCTCTTGCTACCCCCCCATTGTGATTCTAATACGATTTTGCAATTGTTTAAGCGGTCATCTTTCCTAGTTCGAGGTCCCTAGAGCTGTCATCAGTGATGGGGGAAGCATTTCCATGAGAAAAGGTTAGATAAGCTGCTGGAAAAGTACGGTTTTTACCACAGAACAAGACTAGTATATCACCCACAACAAGGCGGCCAAGTTGAGGTTTCCAATCGGAGTTCAGTCTATCCTCGAGATGACAGTGTTTGCAAAATCGAGAAAGGATTGGACTAACAAGCTCTATGATGCTTTATGGGCGTATAGGACGGCTTTCAAAACTCCAATTGGCACCTCACCGTTACGGTTAGTTTATGGTAAAGCGTGTCATCTTCCGGTTGAACTAGAATACAAAGCATACTGCGCAGTAAAGGAATTGAATATGGATGCCAAGCTTGCGGGAGAAAAACGACTTTTTCAACTGAATGAGCTCGATGAATTCTGTTTATCTGCATACGATAGTGCAAAAATATATAAAGAGAAGACTAAGAGGTGGCATGACAAAAGAATCAGGAGAAGGGAATTTCAAGTTGGTGACAGGGTACTCCTATTTAACTCCCGTCTCAGATTTTTTCCTGGAAAACTTCCAGGTGGAGCGGTCCTTTTTTCTGTTACTATGGTGAGCAAATTCGGGTTCGTTGAAGTCCAAAATGATAAAGGAGAGAAGTTCAAGGTCAACGGACAACGATTGAAGCTCTATTGTGAAGGTGATGCAGTTGGATTAGTGGATGAGGTGCAATTCTACAATCCCGATTCACATTGACCACTCTAGAACTACGGTCAAGCTAATGACCCTAAACAAGCGCTTCTCGGGAGGCAACATGAGCTTTCTATCCCTTTTTAACTCTTTTTGGTGTGTTTTAGTTTTTTTTCGTAATTTTTAGTTAGTTGTGTTAGTGTGCTTTTGTGTGCTTTTAGGTGTATTGAGTAACTAGAGGTTTTCGGTTGCATTCCGAAGTTAAAAATATAAGTAAAGGTCAAGGTGAGTGAAAAAATTTTAGAGGAAGGGAAGAAAACAAAAGCCGGATGAAATGGGGTCGATGCGGGCGCATAAGTAATTTATGCGGGCGCATCTGACCCCCAGAACCCCATAGAATTTTTTGAAAAAGTAAGATGCGGGCGCATCTTACCTCCAGAACCCCAAAGGATTTTACTGAAGAGTCTGATGCGAGCGCATAGCACTTTCATGCGGGCGCATTAGACCCCCAGTAGCCAAAACTTCCTAAAACTCGCACGAGATGCGGGCGCATAAACTATTTATGCGGGCGCATCTCGGCCCGAATTTTTTTTACTTCCTTTTACTCTCTTTTATTCCTTTTATCTTTTATTTCCCTCACTTCTCACCTCACATTATCTCCCTCATCTTCCTCAACCTCCATTAAAACCTCACATTAGAGATTTTCTTTCTCTCTTATCTCACTCAATCTTTCTCCAAATCAACTCAAATTTTAACACAAGCATCCTCTCATCTCCCTCAACAAAACCCCTCAATTAATTTTCGAAAAAATCTGCAATTTGGGGGTCATTAGGGGCGCGCGATTTTCAGCAATTTTGGGGCATTTTTTTTTTTAATTAACTTTGGGCGTTTTTTCTACTTTGCTTCCAATTCATCTTCTTCTATTAAGGTATAAATCTAACTTTGAGTAAGTTCTGACAAGTTTTTTGGATTTTTCATGGCGTTCACACTATAGGGTTCCTTAGTTACGAATTTTAGTATGTTTTTCTTGAGTTTTATGCTTGTGTGATGTTAATAATTGCTTGTTTAGTTGTTATTAATTTTCAATTTCAAGTTTATAACTTAGCAAATTCATGCTCTTATTTTAGTTTGTAAACAATGCTTTGGTTAATGGTGTTGATGATATTGTAGTCTTGTCATGCCAAATTTTTGCCTTAAAATTGTGTTGATAATGTCATGAAAGCTCGATTTTTTTTTTCATAAGTGTGGTTTGTTATTTGGTGAAATATCTTGCTTTGAATTAATAATTGAGGTTTAGAGTGATGGTAATTGTTGCACTTTTGGTTTTATGAGGATGGTTATTTTATTGGACTTGTGTTGGAACCCTTGGAAGTGTGTGGAAACCTTGGATATTTGTTGAAAACTATTGGTTTTGGTGATTGTTGGTAGCTTCGTGGTTTTTGATTAGATTGATAAAATAGATGGGTCATGCCGAAATTTCTGCTCGTTTTGTCTATTTGAGGACTTATTCACTACTTGAAGCTTGCCATGTTATGTTGTTTGGTTTTCATCTTCACTATGGTTCTAATGCATCCCTTTTCAATTTTCAGGAACCATGAGCTCTCACAGAACTTCCAGGAAATCACAAAGGACCGAGTCCTCTACCTCGACTTCTAGAGGCAAGCAACCTGCGGACTCCAGTTCTGGAGACCCCGCACCACCAAACCGCCGCCAACAACAAGCCCGGTTCGAGAGACTACAAAAGCGGCCCATCCGCTCCACCAGATTCTTTGACCGCAGCACCTGCGATGAGTTGGGGATCACTGACCAAGTGGTCCAGATGGCAGATAATATCGGCTGGGGTGCATGGCTTGGAGTCACTATGCCAGGACCTGATGGCGTACCAATGGCACCACCCACATACCAAGAACTCACTCTGGAGTTTNCTCTGGAGTTCCTTTCTACCTTCCACTTCCGGGTTATTGTACGGAACCCCAGTAACCCGACAGCTCGAACGGGGGTGATCAGCTTCACAATCTTCGACACCCATTATGAGCTCACTTTGCAACAGTTCAAGGAACACTTCTTCTGGGACCCGGACAACATGGTTTCCGTGGCCCTCGAGCACAGCTGGTCCAACTATGAGGAGGCTTCCTGGTGGCTCCGTATCACTGACGGCACCACCCCCTATGCCTCATCTACCAGTAAGACCTCAGAGGTCCAGCATGCAGCTCTCCGATACTTCCTCCGCTTTGTTGTCTATTGCTTATTTTCCCGAGGAGAGCTGGGGCAAGTTTATCCAGACAAGCTCAGACTACTGTGGTTAGCTACCGAGGGCTCCCATCTCCGAGGCCAAGACTACAACTACAGGTTCTTCTTTGCCCGTAGATTTGCTGAGATAGCTGAAGGTGCCACAAACACGGGGTCATCTACTGTGGAGGCATGATCACATGGCTGGCTTACCAGTTAGCAGGCCACCGAGAGAACTTTGAAGGGTTGCACCCCGTTGAAGAAAACCCACTGATGGACATTCCCTCCTTACGGACTGCCGGGTTCTGCAGAACATACACTAGGGGCCGGCAGGAACGCTTGGTATGGAATGTCCGGGAACTATCTTGGTGCTACCTTCCCAATGCCTTCACCTCCACCTACTACCTTGATCACCCTGAAGGCATGAAACCCTGGAGGATCCCCCCAGACCCTATCCCACTGGTCGAGAGGACCGATGCCGAGAAGAGGGCCCTTAGAATGGCCCAAGTAATGCAGCAGGCAGGGGGTGTCCCTCAGGAGGACATTCCTCACCACCCAGCTCCGCCACTCCCACCTCCTTAGGGAGCCTTTGACATGACCCCACTGATGAACCGCCTGGATGAAATGCATGCTTACAACGCTCAGCGGTTCGATCAGATCGACCAGCAGTTCGAGCAATACGGACATCGGTTCGACAGAATAGATGATAGTGTCCGGGTCTCCGAACCGATGTGGATCACCTGCAGCGGATCCAGTGGAGAGAGCACCTGCACCTGTCGACCAGGGCACGTGCAGCCATTTCCCAACCACCCTAACTGGCCACCCCAGTACGAACCAAATGTGGCCCCACCTCCTACCCACTCCACCATTACTACTCCAGTTTCCACCTTATGGCGGGCCGGCAGCAGTAGGACGGTCTGCAGCTTCTCTTTCCCTCCCCATTTTTATTGATTATGTATCCCGGGACGGGACAATGTTTGGCTTGGGGGTTTTACTCTTGTATAGGTTTTAATTAGTTGTATCAGTTTTTTTTTAGTTTTCTTTTCACTTTTTTCTTTTTGGAGTTGGCTTTGGTTTCTTTTCCCCTGCAGATATGACATTCAGAGCAGGACTAGGACTTCTGATATTGGATTTACGGTTTTGGTTGATTTACATTGGGTTCGATGTTCCTAAACTTCGTTCTCCTTTTGCTTGTCCTTGTATGTTTTGGGGATAGCTGTTTAGCCTTATTTTTTATTGCTTTCTAGTTTAGTTTTTACTGCTTTGTAGAACGTTTACATGGTTGTACCGTCCCTTAAGGCCGGAGTTTACATGTAACCAAAAAAATGTACTGCTTTCTTAGTTAATGTAGTTCAGCTTTAGAAAGAGAATTCTTGTTGTGATTGGCTAGCTGCTCGTCCCGGTTTACGTTGATTGGCCTCTGTATACCCATTCTCGCTTAAAATTTGAAACTTCATGATTCTTGTTTTCGGATGAGTTTACTTATGTGATTTGCCGGGCATGACTTAGTCTTAAATTGCTAGCACCCCGTGTATTTGTCAACTCTGTCTAACCTTCGTGGGTCTTGGACTTGAACTGTGTTAGCGGGAGGATTTGAGCCACTTTCATCTTATAGGCTACATTAAATTGTATTCTTTTCATGTGTGCTTAGTTTCCTGGTGCATTTATGATCTTGGGTTTGCCTTTGGACTTTAGTAGCTTTCAATTGAGGTTTTGTTGCATGTTGCGCATGATAAGAGGCATTCAATTGTTTTTAGAGCTTTCAGATACATCATTAGGATTTTCATGCTGAACACTTTTTCCCCTTTGATCCTGTGTTTTCTTAAGCCCATATCCCTCACAAAATTTAACCGCATTACAACCCTTTTTGGCCTTGGTGTTTGATGACATATTGTATGCCCAAGCTTGGCTTGGGTGAGTCATGTTGTGGTTGTTGATTGTTGTGATGGTGTATTTGGAGGATTTGGTGAAATTGTGAAATTTTGATGTGCAGGAGGTTCTATAAGTTTCACATTAAGGCTCTGCGTACCAATGACTGGAATTGTGTTTTAAAACACAATGTGTTGGTTTCTAAATGTGATTTGGAGTCCAGTTATGTACGTGTGATGGTTTGGTCTTAATGGCTAACTATTAAGAGTCGTGAAACTAAAGTGAAATGAAAAAAAAAAAAAAAGAGAAAAGAGAAAAAAAAGCAATGAAATTGAAAGAAAAAAAAAGGAAAGAAAAAAAATTTGAAAAAAAAAAGAAGAAAAACAAGTTGAAATTGAAGCGGATGAATGAAAAGCTTGAATTTGGTTTATATTTGTGCTTTGAATGAAAATAAAGGTGTGAAGTGAACGAAAATTTAAAAGTTTGGTTTGATTCAGTTGGAATTGGATGATGGGAGACATTGATATTATTGTATGATGTGTTGGTGAGTCTCCGATGTTTTATATGCGTATACCCCGCATTTTCAGCCACATTATCCCAAATTTATCCTACCCTTCACCCTAGCCTTACGTTACAAGCTTATAAAGTCCTCTTTGATCTTCATGTGCATGCTTTGGTTGATTGTGGAAGAGTCTTTTGGCAAGGTCGTAGAGTATTAATTGCATTTCGAGTCGACTTTAGGATTGAGTGTATACCTTTAAACACTTGCATGAGGTGTGAGATGTGGGTTTGGGTTCCTCAAAACTTGCATTCAAACACTATTGCATTTGCATTCCATTTCCTTATGGTTGGGTGGTGAGGGTGAGCTACATTTTTAGATGCTCAATTGTGTGGAGTGACAACCCGTGAGCTATTCTAGTCATCGATTCATTAAACTTGCTTGGTTGGCTTTGTTTGACTTTTGCTTAGGAATGTGTAGCATTTGACTTGCTTTGATCTTAGTAAACTCGGAAGGATCCTTGAGTTGTGATGCATATGTTTTTATGGGGTGAAAGTCATTTCGTTATCTTTGCTCGGGACGAGCAAAGGCTTGGCTTGGGGGAATTTGATATGTGCGGTTTTTATTGCATTTTTCCCCTTTGTTTCGGGCCCATTTTATGCCTAATGGTTGTTATTCTGGCTTGATTTTAGCTCATTTGATGTTCTTTAGCTAAATTGAAGTGTTTCGTCAAGTTTGATTGATTTCCAGCAATTTTAGAGCTTTTTAGTTTGATTTTATCATTTGCGGTTGTTATGCTCGGTTTTGGTGTGTTTTGTAATTTCAGGAGCACGGAAACCGAGGTTCGGAATGAAGCTGAGAAGCTTGGATGGAATAAGAATGATATATGCACGGAAGTGCGTGCCAAAAAGCTATAGAAACAAGTCTTGAAGAAATCATGAAGAAATAAGAAGAAAAGAAAAATAATAATAAGCTTCTAAGGTCTCTATGCAGCCGCATAAAAATGACATGCGCCCGCATTTAAAGAAGAATTCACCTGAAGGGGCGTTCTGGGAGGTTGATGCGGGCGCACAAATCTCCTATGCGCCCGCATCAGCCGTTTTCCAGGATTTTTATTTTTCTTTTATTTTCTTCGTGTTTTGACTTTGTAAGCCCAATGTTGGGTACTAAAGGCACGACTTTCTAGGCAAAACAACNAGGCAAAACAACTTATGCTTTTCATAATTTAGAATTACTCTCTTAGGTTTTATTTTAAGCACTTTTTCTCTCTCAAAATTAATTTGGGGAATTAGGGTTTTGTTCTTAATAATCAAATTTTGAATTCAATACAAGTTCTTCAATTTGTTCTTCAATTTGGTAATTCTTTTACTTTTATTCTTTTTATTTAGTTTAATTTATGCTTTTTAGTTTCTTTAGTCTAATTAATTTAGTTAATTGTTGATGTTAATTAGTTTAATTATTAATTACTTCATGAATTCAATTATGAATTTTATAATTATGTGTGCTTTAATTTTCATGTTCATGAGTGAGTAGTCAAATTTCTAGGGTTAGGGAAACCTTGACTAATTAATGGACTAATTAAATTAGATTGTTTCAATTCCGCAATTTGTAGTCAAATACCTATTATTGGGTTTTTCGTTTACAATTGAATTGTGCGCAGATTTAGTTGTAATTTTGGTAATTTTTGAATTTGATGCCGAGAGGTAAAAATACCACAATAAGACCACTGAATAATAGGCGGAATTAGTCTAGGCATGAGCGAGAGCCGCTAGATGAGTTTCGAGGGAGTCTAGATTCGAGAGAATTAGTGAGCCCTAATTTGATGATAATTGTGAGATTGAACGATCTTTGTTAGTGAATCCATTAGTTGTTCTTGGTGACCCGAATAACCCTAGGCTTAATTTATAGTTCTAATCTTCGTCACTCCCCGTAACTGATTAGCAGTTAATTAGTAGTCATTTAGTTAGTCAACATTTCTCAACCAAGGCCCTTTGTACGGTTTAAGCTTTTTAGAACTAATAGGGTTCAATTGCTTCCCTGAGGATTCGATCCTTACTTCCCTAGCTACATTAGTTAGTGTCGTTTGGTTTATTTTTGATAGGTGTGCGATAGCCTCATCAGGGGTGATTAGATGGGCTCGTTGTTCTTGAGAAACTCGATTTATGTTCTTGAACCAACTGATCTTCGAGTTATCTTGTGCTGGACTAAGAGTCTCTGTTAATATTAAGGAGAAGTAGGGGACAAACTCTTGTTTAATGTCTGAGTCATCTATTATCCAGAGGTCATGCTTATTTTTGATTGATCTAATCTCATTACAAGCACGCCTCCCCTTAACACTGGAGAAGAAACAATGAGTATATTGGTCCCCTAGCTCATCCCATTTTGTTTTTGCTCGTCGTTTCCAATATTGCCATTTCATTAATGTTATTTCTTCTGTTTCCGTGCATATTGCCTTTTCCTCCATTGAGCCTAGACCAGTTTTAGAAGAGCATTGTTGGCTTTGCAGTTGCTTGATGTTGTCATCCCAATAAATTAAGTGGTTTTTCCTAAACTCAAGACACCAATGTCTGCAGGTGCGTAGGCAAATCTAGAGTTTTCTTTGCAGCCGGAATGCTGGGGAGCCATTGATAGGAGTTTCCCAAGATTTTTTTGCAAATGTCTTGTATCTGCTGCTTCCCCAGGCACCAATTTTCCATTTTGTAAGGTCTTAACCTTTTATTTTTCATTGGCTTGGAGTCAAGCAGGATTGGAGAATGATCTGAGAGGAAAATTGGGAAATTCCACACCATTGTATCAGGGAATTCGCAAAGAAACCCATTATTACCATATGCTCTATCAAGTCGTTCTTTGATGTTGTCATTATATACTCTATTATTTGTCCATGTAAACTTATTCCCTTTATAGGGAATTTCAACCAAGTTGTATTGCATTGTCCAGTTTGTAAGAAAATTAGCACCAGGGAATTTAGAACGGCCACCTTGTTTATGATTCGAGTTGACCACTTGGTTGCAGTCACCAATGACCAACAAGTCTCCTGTGTAGAGACTCGGGAGCATAGAGATATTCTCTAAAACTTCTTGTCTATCCTCCATTGCCGGGGGGCCATAATAACACAATACATAAACCATTTCATTAAACTTCGTGGACACAGTACAAAAGATAAAACGGCTATTTCACCATATACTCCTAAACTATTTCATAATGTACCATATACCTTGAATGTTTCTGAAATGCACCACGTGCCCTTGAACTTTCAACTTAATTTACAATATACCCTTATTTTGCTAATTTTACTCTAACTACCTCTAAATTAAGATATTAAATTTGACTAACTATTATTTATAATAAACTAAATCAATTAATCATATTAACGAAATTAGTTTTACAAAACCACCACTCTCCTTCATCATTACCTACTCACCACTCCCACTCCCACTCACCTTCTCCTTCTTCCTCCTCTCTCTTTGTACAAATCCCACTTCACCTTCATCTCCTCTTCAATGGACCCATTTTCACACAATTGCATTAATGTTTATCATACCCACCACCACACCATCATCCCAAACCAAACCCCAACCACCAAACCCATCAACCCAAAATCTAGTAAATTTGAAACCTCCCACCCCAAAACCCATCAAGTTAAAAACTCCAAAAGCCATGGTAGACGTTTTGCGCACCTTGAATTTTCTAGTAATGTTTTGGTGAAATGAATGTTTTGAATTGTAAATGATATATTAGGATTGTGATAGTAAATTCAAAGGTAAAGAAATGTTTGATTCTTCAAAGTAGTCAATATCAAATTGGGTTTTAGGAAATTTTTGGGTTTTCGTCTTGGGGTTGACGGGTTTCGAATTTGTTGGGTCTGGTGGTGGTGGATTTGGGATGTAGGTTTGGTGGTGGACGCCATGGGTTTGACGGACGTGGGTTTGGGTTGTGAGGTAGTGGTGGGTGAAATAATTTCGATAATTAAATTGATTAGTTTAAATTAAGATAATTAATAGGTAATTTGATTTAATATCTTAATTAGAAGGTAATTAAAGTAAATTTAGAGAAATAAGGGTACCTTGTGAATATAGTTAAATGTTCAAAGGCATATGATGCATTTAAAAAACATTAAGGGTATATGATGCATTTTGCAATAGTTTAGGGGTACATGGTGAAATAGCCAAAGATAAAATTACTACAACTAGAAATGACATCAACCATCACATAAGGTGACCAACTAAAACAAATCCCCACTTAAGCGTAGAGGTTCTACTCCAACAGCATTACAATAACCTTTATTTAAAAAAAACTTCCTTGAAGTAGATCAACAGAACATTTAGTTTCGGACAAGAATATGAGGTCCACCACTAGATTATTAGCTAGGTGATGGATAAAAGGAATTGTAGGTGAGTTTGTCCAACCTGCACCTCTACAATTCCAGCTGATAATTTTGACGGATAGAGAATTAATCTTCCTTGGGTGGCTTAGAACCCCACTTGTCCTTCATGAAGCTGTCAGTTACCAAAATCTTCCGTTTGTTTTATCTTCATGCCAATCCAGTTGTTGTTGATCCTTCACCCCTGCTTCTATCTTTCTCTTTTTCCTTTTTTAAAGTTCCTATAAAAGGCTTCAGCATGGTTCTCGGAGGGCTTTCTAAAGTTCCCGCCTTATCAGTGACCTCTTTGCAAACTTCATTAAGATCTGGAAGTGTTGTAGTTTTTGCCAGATCAAACTTCTCCTGAGCAATCTTAACTCTGAGTTGTTGTCTCCAAGTGCGTTTTCTGGTTGCTGCTCACATCTTTGTTGCTTTTTCCTTTTCAGAGCGGAGCATTTTGTCCACTAATTTTGTGGGTTGTTGAACATGTAGGAAGTCAGAAAGGGGCCCCATTTCTCTGTCGGAAAATTCTGGTGAATTCGCCAGAGATTTAGGGTAGGGTCCAAAAGTGTTGCCGAAACTTGAGTCATCTAAATTGGTAAGTAGTGAGAGATCCATAGAAGGGAGAAAGGTAACCGGCCACTGGTCTAGTTCCTCAATGGGGAAATCTGGGCCTGTTGAACCAAAAGACGTATTTGGGAAAGTTGGTTGAGGGGAGTTTGGGGGTGGGAGGAGATTTGTGGAGCTTTCGTCAGAAGTGGAAAAAAGAAAGTTTGAGGCTCTGAATATAACGCGAGAGGGGTTAGGGGACAGTTGAGAAAAGTTATTGTTTGGAACAGTGTTGTTGTCGTGCTTGGTCCCACTTCGACACGTGGGTTTTTCAAAAATTTTACTGAGTTTATCCCAATCATCCAGCTTTTGACTTGTCGGCAAAGTACCACTTCTTTGGCCCGTTTCAAAGAAAGGCCCAATGGGGTCCCCCAAGGGAATTTTTGACAGAAGTAAGAAGAGAGATCGTCTTTGCATGGTATTGGGCCCATGGGTTTAATTTCTGGGCTCGTTGGAGGAGTAAGGTGGTAATGCACAGTTCCAAAAGGAACAAAAGGGTCATCACGCGGAAAACACGGGAAAAGTAAACGGTCTTCTCCATTAATAACCACAGAGACCAACACCTCGTTAAGCTCTTCATTCAGCTTGACACCTGGTGCTACAAAGCAACATTTAGATTTGTTGCAACAAGCATGATTGAAGGTGGGTTCCATGACGGAAAAAAACAGGAAAGTGATAGTTCCAAATTTAGCAAGGAGGGTAATTTTGTGGAGTATGGATGAACAGAAAATTGTAACCTTGAGAATTTGGTACTACCTCCCTTTAAATAATGCTGCCACTTCCACTTCCAAAATTGCAACAGTAAAAACAAACTTCCTATTAACGGTTGTGTTTGACAGACTTTTCATATTATGGTACAAAGTGTGGGAAAAAATTTATTTGGGGAATAGTAAACGTGAGAAGGAAAAAGGGGGGAACAGTAAATTGTGAGGGGAGCAAGCTAGTTGGAATAGTAAAAGAAAATGGGGGCAGCTAGGCAATTAAGATCCAACTTATAGAGGAGTAAATGAACGAGACCACAGAGGAAGTTGAAACAGTTTAACTGAGTAAATGATACCTGAAAGGAGTCAACCAACAAAATTGATGTGTCCCCATTCGAACTATTTAGCAGGTCAACGTGGCAAAAAGAACTGTTACTATTCATCATCTTCTTCGCTGAATCTGTCATGATTTTCCGTTTTTTGAGTTGACGAACGAACGCCGACAAATGAGTAGTAGCTATCCGTCTCTTTTTATCCTTTTGTGGGGAGTTGCATTTGAAAACTTTCACAGGACGAAGGACTACTGAGTTATAAGGGAGCAGCACGTCATGCTTCCTTTTTTCCTTCGTAGGCTGGAGGCATGGGAAGGATTTATATATTCTTGCCTTTTTATTTACGATAGCATTTGTGAGGTTCTGTTGTGGAGTTCTGTTATGGGACCGAACGCAAGAATGCCCTCCTTGAGGAGATTCTGCTGGTGGCACCATTACGGGCGGGGGACTCTGAATACCTCGGTGTTCCCACAAACTTTGTGTGGCCTTCATAGCGCTAAGCTCTCGTTGTGAGGTACTTCGTGGGCACTTCTTGCATTTTCCATCATTATCTTCCTCATCATCATCGTCATGGTTTGTTTTCCTTAGTCTTTTATTAGTGCGTGAGTTTGGTCAGATCTTATTCCTATTCTCCTGGGACCTGCTTTACTCCGAGCTTACTTCTTCTGTGCTACTTCCGTCATCATCCTTTTCTGTAACTGTTTCCATTATATGGAAGTCGAATACAGAGGTTCTTAAACGTTCAAATTTCTTTAATCCCCTAACTTTGCTGGAGTAAAACAATCGGTTGAGGGGATCCTGTTCCTTGGAAAATCTTTTTCATTAGATTTTCTAAGTCAGTACGAACTTAGGATGATGTAAGCATGCACTTTGGAGTGTTATGGCCGATTCTACCGCATCGTTTACAAAATTCGAAAACTCCTTCATACCTGAAGTATATCCACACCATACTGTCATTATTAAACTCATAGTAACAACCTAGAATCAGTGGTCGTCGGAAGTCCACTTCGACCTTTCCCTTAAACACGCTCTTAGGTCCTGTTATGGTAGAATCATGATCTAAGTTAATAACTTTCCCCTCTAATTTTAGTAGCTTTCGTGTTGTGTGTCTCGCACCTTGTTCAAATGGGATGCCTTCCACCCCTATCCACCTTCAGTGGAGCATTAATGACGTTTAATACTGGAAACCATGGTTTCAAAACTATGAGTGCACCTTTGTAGTTTGCAGACTCTTTAAGCATCAAAAAGTCCCTATCATTCGAAGTTGAGCCGAAGAAGAAAATCTTGTTGCTCACTAATTCAACTAAAATTGGTCCCTCTATCTTCCACTGTTGTGAAACCCTTTCCTGTAAGCTTACTTGATGGAATTTTCTAACATCCACAATGGTACCTACCATTGCTGGATGATAATTTCAGTCTGTGATTGTATCCGCCGGATCATTTGGGATTATTGGTCCCATTTGCAAGAAAGCATCTGAGTTCACTGAGCTTGGAGATCGCGGGGAATTGGACAACGTTTCTAGGTCGAAAGAGCTCATTAAGAAACAGAATGAGGTATTAATTATGTGAAAAGTAGTAAAACAAGCTAATGAAGGGATGGAGATGGGTTCCAGTCCTGTATAGACTAACAACTCTAAAAACTTGAAGATTCTTAGTAAACAACACTACAATTGTGTAAGTATCTCTTTTACTCCCTTCGTTTTTTTAGTTGCAACAAATCACTTTACACACTTGTTGAGGTACATTTTAAACAATTTGTAACTCTAATTATATATTTGTATAAATTATAAAAATTATATATTAATTAAGTGCATATAAAAATTATATATTAATTAAGTGCATACCAAGTCGAATCAAACTAGATCCATATTGACTATATTCCTCCTTACTCATTGATAATAAAGTTAAATCAAAGCTTAAAAGACGAATAGTGTAACTTTTAAAATGTTGCAACTTAAAAAAAATGGAGGGAGTATTAAAAGGAAAAAAGTAAAACTCTGGCTTCTAAAAACTCATAACATATTTTTCTTGATAATTATATTATTTACTTCATTTTTTTTCTCTAACACCTCATGTCACTAGTCAAATTATATTATGTGATGAAGAGATTTGCATTATTAATATCTAACTAATCTATGTTTTAGTATCATTCACTAAATAAAGCACTTTTTAAGTCCAAACAAAAAGCGAAGATATAAATGAGAACTACTACGTAAAATTTAGAGCAATTTTGAATGCCACAATAAGCACCCTTTCAATATAGAATAAGTACTAGAACAAAAGACAATCAATAACTCCCTTTTAAGGCAACACCTATTCAAAACTAAGTACAGAGTTGTTGTTGTTTTTTTTTTTTTTAATAACTTCAATTTAGATAAGAGACAACTAAAAAATATCCTTTGGGAGTGACTTCTACACCCGCAATAATAAATGATATTAAGAAACCAAATATACCTTTTTTTTGGTGTCACAATGTATAGGAACTGTTGCTCTTTTCGAATTTATTGTCAAACACCACACACTAATTATCGAATTAAAAGTAACTCATGCTTTGTAAAGCGAGAGACTTTAACAATTTGAGCTATCCTCCACTCTCATGATTGAATGAAAGTGTGATTTGTGATCAATATAAACTTATATAATATTCGAGGGACATAAGCTTGAATTGAAAGACCTCGTTAATTAATTTTTATTGTTTAAATAATATATATGCCAATTTGATTTGTGAATTAGATTCGAGTAATAAAAAAAACTAAAAATAATGAAAAGCGCATGCTTGAAAACCTTTCAAGTCATAAATAATTCAAACATAGTGCTAAACGAAGATTTAATGCGTCTTTCCGTAAGTTGTGGTTTATTTTCTGTACAGGAAAATTGTCTCCCACATTTTTTCCGAATCTTAAGTATTATTTATTTACTAACTTTCCTAATTAAATTGCCTCCTTGGAAAATTGTTAAGAAATGGGGCCAATTTAGAAGGTTAGTTCACAACAACAAAAACAACACTCATGCCTCGAGGTGCACGACTTTGGGATGTGTTTACGGTATAAATGTATAATTGGAGATTTTGGGGATGAAATGGATTAAGCAGTTGGAGGAAAATGAGTAATAACATTTAAAATTTGTTGCATTGGGCCCCACTTAATAGAAATAGTGATGAAATCCTTACCTGGTACTAATCTTTGAGATTTTCCTAAACAAAAGGCACTATTTTTTTTATTATTATTATTTCTTTCCATAAAAAGATAAGGTACTAAAATTCAAAATTTAGAAAAAATAAGGTACTAAAAAAAACTATATATGCAATTGAAAAAAATCTCAAAACTTATAACAAAAACCTCTAAAATAATTCAAGTAGAGTCAATTGACCTTATAGCTCTACCTCTGCCCATGCATAAACTAGTGATTGTATGTCTTCTCTGCAATAATGGATCTAAGTGTGGATACCCTCTCCACATCCCCTTCCACCTAAAATTCTCATATTCACCACCTTGCTCCCACTTATGGTGGATACAAAATCTAGATTCATCCCCCTCCTACGCAGGTAAAAACTAAATTTTATACCCGCTTTAACGCTTTTACCAATCATGTGGATATTCAGTGGCGGTGCCAGGATTTTTCACATGGTGGGTCACCATCTAGGTTATATTGGATCGGGTACGGACATGGACATGGAACCGGGTATGAGATACATCGATGTTTTTTTTTAAAGGATACGGATACGACATTACGACAATATATTGCTTAATTTAAACAAAATAATTCATCATTATGAACTTAGGAAGTAAGAGATTGAGACTTGAGAAGTTGGTAGAGATAAGAGGAATAACAAGCTACTGAAATCATAAATTAATTTACTAAAAACAACGAGAAGTCAACAATAACTCCATCTCAAAACATTAACACTTTGAAATTTTAATTAATCTCAAATTAACTAAAAACAAAAATTTTAAAATTTAATCTAAAAATCTAAAATCTATCAAACATTTGTACTTAAATCCCAATTAATTAAACAAAAGAATCTAAATTAAACAATCTAAATTAACTAATAAATAACTACCTAAATCTAAAAACACAACACAAAAACCTTAGATAAAACAAAAACTGAAACTAAACATAACTTGATGTAGTGATGGAGAGTTGTCGAGTCACGTCAGTGAACGGTGGCTGGGAGGAACAGTCGAACGGAGGAGGCGCTGGGAGTAGCAGCAACAATAGCAGCAGTTAATAATATGTTGTTCAATTCAAATAATTAATTGAACTAATCTAATTAAACAACAACACATCTCAATTTAATTGATTAAACAAGTAAACAACAAAAAAATAATTTAAAATTAAAATTTAAACGAAAATTGAAATTAAACATTTAGTCATACCTTGATTGAGAGTTGTGCTAGCCAACAAGAAAGTCGAAGAAGTCAAGGAGAATTGAACACATTTAAACATAAATCTAAAATCAAACATTTTTTTTAAAGATCTAAAAGTAATTGAAACAAAAATCAAACATTTAAACATAATCTAAAATGAAACTAATTGATTACCTTGAATCCTTGATTCCTTGAAGGCTTGAATTGATTACCAAGTCACTTAGTCACCAACTACGGCAGGATCTCCGGCGAGCAGTTCAGCAGGATCTCTAGCCTCCGTACTCGACGCGGCGACGCCTCGACTGTTCTCCCTTCGTCCCGATTTGCGAGTGCTCCGTGCGATGGTGCGAGTGGTGTCGTGAGCCCGTGACTTGAAAAGGTTAAAAAAAAGTTCAATAACTATGTGATTTGCGAATGTGAGAAAGAAGAGAAGAAGAAGAAGAAGATACCTGAGAAGAAGATGCTTGAGATTCTGAGAAGATACCGGTCGGCCATCGGTGTCGCTGCCTTGTCGCCTACTCGCCTGAGAAGAAGAAGATGAGAGAGAGAGAGAGAGAGAGAGAGAGGAAAGGGGAGAGTTTTAGGGTTTGTGTTGTTTGTGTTTGTGAATTGTGAGAGATGAGAGAGAAGAATGAAACACGGGTTTGAATTTTTTTTTCATTTCTAAATTAACTTTATTATTTTTTGAGTGGTGGTGCACGTACCCCAGTGGGACCACACGTGGCTCCGCCACTGTGGATATTCATTACCCACTTAAATCTACCTACTACGCTATTGGATAGTCACTTTCCACTCACTACTAATTACCTAAATATGTTTAATAACACTTGATTTTTTATTCTAAAAAAGAAACAAGAACTTATTTTTCTTACACAATTTGAGCTTTTAATCTTATATAACACAAGTTTATGTTATGTAGATAAAAATAAATATATTCAAATTACATGAAAATGTAGCTTTAAATTTTTTTTTTTTGATATTTAAGTAATTCCTTTAGTAAATACTCAAGTGGTAAAAAACCCAAATTTGATAAATTAGGTGAGAAATTCAATATTAAGTAGGAATACTAAAACGATTATCATGAATACTAAAAAGATTAACATTTCATATAATAACATGAGAAATTATGGCGCAGTGGGTGGATGTGAGACAAAAGTACAAAACAGACATGTGGATGTTAGACAAAACAGACGGGTTGATACAAAACAATTATAGACTTATAATTAAACATCCACCACCTATGCACTATCCATGACAAGTTTTGCTTTTGATATCCATATCCACCCATCATCCACCAAATTCATATTTACATTTGCAAAACAAACAAAACACGACTCGATTCAATCTTCAGTTTTAATCCCTATAAAACTCGCTTCAAACCACAAGGTTGGTCGATTGTCGATCAGTTGGGTGAGTCACCCGGACTTATCCGGCGTTATAGTGTTTAGCCCATTAGGATCTTTAAACACTTGAGATTTAACCGAAATTGCAAAAAACACAAACAGTCAAACACAACACTAGAGGTAACCAACCCCCCAAAAAAACATAAAAATGATGCATCAACTTCTATTATCTTCTTCTTCTCCTCCAAACTTCTCCTTCAAAACTCAACGCCATTACAATGTTCCAACCTCTCTTCTATCCTCTCACAATTCCATTATTACTACTAACATTCAATTTAAGCTAACCAAAAACTGGGTTTCTCATGTTTCCTCTTCAAACCTTTTTTTCCTTGTAAAATGTCGTCAATCTTCTGAATACTTTGAACAATCTTCTCCTAAATTCTCTTCTTCTTATTCTCCAAATTCCCCTTCTTCTTCTCCAGGTAATTCTTTCACCAATTTGGGTATTCTCTTAATTTGAATTTCATTTTTTCTACAGTAGTTAATTTTTTTTTAATTTTTTGCTTCTTTAATGGGGAATTTGTGCCTTATTATTTGAATTTGTGTAGTTTACCTGTAATTAGAACTGGGTTTAACCCCAAGTTAGAATTTTTAGATTGAATTTGTTGATAAATAGAATTTTTGGACAGAAACCTTTGAGTTTAGTATTAAATTTTACTGTGTTTGTGTGTTTAATTGCATGTTTTAGTTTAATAATGGTATACTTCATAGTTTTAAGATGAAAACAAAAGAAAGGATGAAATTCTAAATTTACTTGTTTTGGTAAGAAGCTGCAAAATTGATACATTTTGATTATTGTTGTGTCCAAGTAGCTGGCTTGGTTAAAGTCTTGGATCGAATTTCATCCACATCATTGCCACTCTCTATGCACCGGAACAATTTATGTTAATGCAATTTTAATTTGTTGGTAATTGAACTCATGTTAGACTTGTTTTGATATTGATTGCTGGTGTTTTGCTTTTGAATTGTAGGAGTTAATTTTTCACCTAAGGTTTTTGTGAGCCATTCTATTTATAAAGGGAAAGCTGCTCTTACCGTGGACCCGAAAGCTCCCGAGTTTGCGCCATTGGACGTATGCTTGTCTCGAACTTTTGGTTCATCTCATTATTATACTTTGTTTGTTTTGTGTACTCTCGGAATATGGATGTCAAACTCAAGTGTTTTAATTGTAGTCAGGTTCATTTAAACTTTCGAGGGATGGTTATATACTGCTTCAATTTGCTCCTGCAGCTGGTGTTCGTCAGTATGATTGGAGCAGAAAGCAGGTGAGATGAGATAAGAGATATCTTGTGATTTTAGGATGATTAGTATATGAAGACATTGGTTAATAATCACTTAACAGGAGACGAGGAGTATGCAGAAATAATTTTCATCAGTAATCATCCTAGATTAATGATTACTGTATGAAGATTGTGATTTTATGATGATTAGTGTAAAAAGACATTGGTATGCAAGGGGATCATAGTATATTACTTAGTGGCTTCTAAGTGTTTGACTGCATATTCTTATGTAACGTTAAAGGTATTTGTGGATGTGGATTGTATTTGACTTGAATCTTTCTTGATATATGCACATAAATGGAAGTAAAGTTCGTGAATGATATATGATGGAAGGTTCAGAAAGGCCAACTCGTTGGATTAAGTAACAATAATCTCTTACTCAGCTTAAAATGATAGTAGATGCTTAATACCTGTTGACACAAGATCTGAGGTGCAAAGGCTTACTCTTGAAGCAGATGTTATGTCCTTGATATATACTGTATGTCACATTTGTGTCTGATAAACTTATGCTTTTGCAGGTGTTTTCACTTTCAGTGTCTGAAATCGGAAGTTTGGTGAGCCTTGGTACAAAGGATTCTTGTGAATTTTATCATGATCCAAACAAAGGAAAAAGGTACTTCATGTTTTAGAATTTGATTTTGTAATTTTCATGGTAAATATTACATTTAAATTGTACTAAACTTGTGAATATTAGTCTGTGTTTACTCTGTTTAGTTATTTTTGTTTGATGAAGATGATCCAAATGGAAGTATTAGTTTATCTATCCCATGGAAAGAACTAAATGATATGTTTTGGTTTATAATCTGGATTTGCAAAATTCGTGTAGGAGTGCAAAACTGTTTGTGGGTTGAAAAGTAATGATGCAGATTTTTAATGAAAAAATCTAATATTTTCTTAAGGGACCTTATTTAGAAGCCTTGTAGCTGTGCAACCAAGAAAGGGTATATTTTTGTAAGGTTAGGCGTGTAACACATTAATTCCTATTGCATAAAAAATATATGGTGTTGTTCTTATGGTGTATTAGGGTCTGTTTACTTTAGCTTAATTTCAATTTAGCTTCAATCAGTTCAGTTCAGCTCAATGAGTTTAGCTCAACTCTTCTTTTATTTTGCTAATTTATTTTTTCCTAATATTATTTGTTCATAATATACTAATTCGTTCATAATATTATTTATTCATATATATATTATTTTGTTCATAATATTATTTTATTCATACTTAATAATATTTTTGTTCGTAATATTTTTGTTCATAATATTATCATTATTTTATACTTCAGTTATCATTATTTTTTTATTTTGTATCATATATATTTTTATTAGAATATAATATTTACGAAACAATATTATGATACTACCAATTCAGGAAATGAAACAAAAACACAAGTGGATTATCATTCACACAAATATGAAAATACCACAGAAGTGGATTACCATTCATAAATATATGAAACTACTATATATGAAAATGTATTACTGATTATTCATAATGTATAGATTACCAATAACGAAATACTTTTTTGTTTCATAATTATTAGTGGATTGGTATCAAAATTGTTACTATGTCATTACTCCATAGTTAAAAATCATCAATCGGTAGTTAAATCATAGTTAAATTAATAATCATAGTTAAAAATCAAACATCCATAGTTAAAAATCAAACATCCATAAAAATCATAGTTAAAACATTAATCCATACTAAGGCCCTGTTCTCGTCAACTTATTTTTGCTGAACTGAACTTATTTTTAGTTATCTGAACTTATTTTTGCTGAATTGAACTTATTTTTATTGAAATCATTAATAATTTATTAAGGATTGAAACTTATTTTAGCTGAATTAAACTTATTTTTGCTGAAAATAAGTAAAAATAAGTCGAGGAGAACATGGCCTAAAACCTTTCAGTTCAGCTCCAATAAGCTCGCCTCAGCTGAGCACTCAGCTCAATAGTTCAGTGCACAGCCGTTAGTGCAAACTGATAGAAAAATTTTAATTTATTATTCCTTATTAGTTTTGTGTGACTGAAGCATTCCTTTAAAGTTTAAGGGGAAATTTTATAGGACTGCCATAAGACCAATGTTGCTCTATGGTACATAATGTTTGGATAGGTTTATAAGGAGCACATTAAGAAAGTAGGAGTTATGGAGATGAGGATGTTGAGATGGATGTGCGGGAACACTAAGGGATAGAATAAGAAATGAAGTCATCGTATACGTTGCAAGCAAAGTAAGGGGTTGTTTGGTTGGGGTAATAATCAAAGGGAATTGGAATCAACCGCCTCCATTCCCTTTGATAGTGTTTGTTATGCCACTTTTGTCATTCCCATACCCTTCCCCATTTCCCCATTCTAACAATTTTTCCATTACCATCTACTCCCCTATCTTTTCTATTCCTTTTCCCCACGTTCCACCCAACCACCCAACACTAGCCCTAACCACCCTATCCCCACCACTCCTACCACCCAACCACCACTTGTCTGACCTCCCTCACTTACCGCCGGCCATAAGAGGGCGGCCAGCATCTCTTTCCGCCCTCCCCGCCACCCATTACAAACCCTTAAAACCACAAAATCACCCACACAGACCCCCACATCACCCCGTCGCCAGCCACCCCCCCACCCACCGCCTGAACTATCCCTGCCTTCGTCGGCCTTCGCCACCTTTAGCCGTCTTCCACCCCCCCCCCCCCCCCCCAAAAGAAAAAAAAAAAAAAAAAAAAAAACTCCCTAAAAACCCTTAAAAACCCTTAAAAAAACCACCTCTTTTAAAAAACCCAATTTACTCGATCCCAATCTTCAAATAAAATAACAAATTTAGGCCTTTCTATAGGCTTAGACGGCTTAGTAGTCCTATCCTAACTTGTATCTTGTTATCTTGTTTCGACTATACACAATATGCTTTTCTACATGCTAATTTTAAAGATTTAAAAACCATGTGAATTCCTACTATAAGCGAAATCAAAACGATGAGATTTATTTTAATCAAATAAAATCTTATCCTAACTCCCTCATAGTTGTGCCCACTGTTATCTGAATTTAACAATAGAAAATAAATAAATGATCAAACAACATCGAACTCCCTTTCTTTGAAATGCTTTGTCCTTAAATTTTGGTGGATCTTCTAGAGAATGCACATGTGGGCCCTCACTATCTTTCTCCATTATATAATTATGTCACTTATCTTGATAATATAAATGAAATTTTGCTCCGCTTATTATATCCTTCTTCATAAAAGAAATGTATTCCAAGTAATGACCGACGGTTTTTGCTACTCCATCCTCCAAACCTTGTCATCTTTGAGCCATTATAACTCATTATTACATGCTTTTTCAGACAATCACGAGCATATTGACCCCTTCCTTGGCATTTAAAAATTAGAACTTTTGACCACATCACTCTTCTTAGTGCAAGGTTGTTTTTTAGCTTCGTTTCTGTAGTAGGCAGTGACAAACTAGAGTTGTATGAGTCTTCTTAGTCGATTTACTCTTGATTTTCTACTTTTCATCTTGAAATGTGAATTTGCAAGCATCCTCGACAGCATTAAATTATATAAGGATATAACTCAACCTTGTCAGCAATATCATGATCCAAGCCACAAATAGATTGAGCAATTTTTATTCTTCTTTCTAATTAAGATCACTTTTTGGTGTAGTAAAGATTGCATTTTGAAGTAAAGATTTTTTATAACTTTTGAGCAATTTTTTTATAACTCAAGCTCTTGAACTTATTCATTAATGTCCACTTTTTGGTGTAGTAAAGATTGCATTTTGAAGTATTACTCATAATGATTAGAAACAAAACACCTTTGAGTTTTAAGAGATCTCTTCAGTTTGCCTTATGATGTAGTCTTTGACTGTTAACCCTCTTTCCTCCGAGTTCTCATTTTTAAAACAACAATTTCATACAACTTGTGCTCTTCATAATCTTTATGGTCAAAGTACCTTTCCAAGTGTCTTTCCCAATCTTAGTAACTTTTTGCATCTAAGGTTCCATCAAAAGAAGGTCAATTCAATTTTGATATTTCGATCTTTACCATGATCAATTTGTTTCTTTTTCCTTGAAGTCACAATGGTTTCTTCTCTGTTACTTGATTTACTACTAGACTGAACAGAGTGAGAAAATCTTGTCGCTCTTTAAGATCTAGGAGGTTGTAAATTGACTGTTTTTCTACCTTCTGATCGAGCCTTTAAATATCAGAATCCATTCTCTCATCTGTAGTCAGATTTTCCTCATTCATTAAGGCGAAAATTCATAAATTCACAACTCTCACCTCCTCTCCCAGTCTCCCTCTCTTTTCTCGAAACCTGTCTCTAATACCAATTGATATGATTTTCCTCGATCACTCAGATTTCACAAATTAAGGATGTTACTTTGTATTTAGAATTAAATGGACCTAAGGTAACAAATTTGATAAAAATCGAACTAGAAATGCTGCTTTGGTGAATCAACATTTCACCTACCCTCACAAATAATTACGAAAACTTCAATTTACTCCATTCCGATCTTTCAATAAAATAATTAATAAAATCCTAGTTGTAACAAAACACAATCATTTTTCCACGTGGAAAGCCTAGTCTTAAGGATTATAAAATCATGCACATTCCTAATAAAACATAGAATAAAAGGCAAAACTTATCCTAATCAAATGGAATCTTACCCCAAATCCCGTATAGTTGGGCTTCCTACTATTTTGAAATAATCATAAAATAATAAAATAAAAGAAAGTCACATCATGAACATTGAATTATGAAGCTTGTACTGAAATCAGGATTGCTTGAAACTTTCAATACCATGTAATTAAGTTCCATTTTGTTGAGTCTTAGCTACCTGTACTGAACTCAGCAGCAGTACTAGTTTTCTGTGTCAATGGCTTTCTGTTTCATCTAAGCATCCAACTTGCTTAAATTGTGATTCTAGTTTCTCCTATTGTAAACTTTTAGCAGTTTGCCAGTTTCCACCATTATAAATTTGTAATTTCCTATTGGAAAAATTCATGAAAATTATTCGAACTTTGGACTATTATCTATTAAAAGACTCTACTTTCGTTTTTTCATTTTTGGACCCAACTTTGGGCCTTATTTTCCATTTTTGGATCTAATGATTGCTTATCTGCAAAATTAGGTAAAGTCCATTTATTAGCCGGTGGAATAGTGCAACGGCTATTTTTTTTCTCATTATTTGTTGACTTTGACTTGCTTTAAATTTCCTCGCTCACTCTGCTATTATTTTATGTTTTGAATCTCTTCTTTCTCTCTTGCTCTTTCTCTTTCTTTCACTGCAATCAATCACTTTCTGACCCCCTTATCAACAAAGTAGGTGTAGGAATACATCTGATTATTGATGAGATGTTCCTTAAATAAGCTTAATGAAGCTTTCTTGCAAAGGTTCATCAAGGAAGCTTCACCAAGGTCATGCAGGTCCAAGTCCATCACATCAGCATCATCATCTGATTGCATATTCTTTTCATCCCACAAATTTTTAAAACTGGCTAGATCCAATACTTGTATGCCATTGCTACTAGTGCGGTAGTGCCCAACCGTCTTTTCCCTCAAGTCCCATGAAACATTGAGTCCCCTAAATTTGGAGTAAACTTTTGACCTTGGAATTCATGAGAATGTTGAACCCTCCCAAATCCGAGATTTCCTGCATATGACAACACTCAATTAGATTAAGCCTTCCAAAATACCAGATTTCCTGACTTCCTGCATATAACAACACTCTTAAACCTTAACTTGGAAAAACCATTTTCCTTCTCTAAATCCTGAGAAAAAATTCCATTAAAAAATGACACACTTGTATTGTAAAAGTGTCTCAAAAAATAAATACTAGTAACATGCTTTTCTAAAAAAAATTAACACCCAATTTCATCATTTTGACAAAAACCCATGTCCAAAATCCACCCACTAAAAAGTAAAGGGGTTTCTTTACTTCCCAAAAAAACCCACCTTTGACTTGCAAAGCCCAGTTCTAACATGTGATCAAAATTATTTCAAAAATGAAAATCGCATGCATAATACATTAAAATTAAATAAACTAAACCCACCTCAAAATTCCGCATCAAATTCAAATTAAAAACAAAATGATAAGAGAGATGAGAGATAGTGATGTGAAAACAGAGTCACCAAAACTAAGAACTAAGGCAATGTAAACCAGTTTTAGAACCTGTTTCCTTAATTTTTCAGTAACTTGTTTACCTTCTCTTCGAGTCTGACAATTTATAACCACGATTTGGATAGTTCAAGGGATATATAGCACTGTCAAAACAAGGTTTGTGTACTCAAAAACTAGATTCTAGAACACAATTATTTAGCACTCATGCACGGTTACGTAGACCAACGCATAAGCTTAAACAAACTCACGAAGTTAAGAAGATTTCATACGTAAAACCTGATTTTTATTGAAGACGAGCATGCCTTCAAATAGGTTACGAATAATCATAAAACCCAACTAAAAGATTTTATCCAAATAAAATCTTTGTAACAAGATAAAAATTCAGATTACATTCTAACTAAAAACACCAAAATAAAATGCAAATAATATAAATCTTAAAAATCTAAAACCTAGCCAATCCAATCATGCGTAGCTTTCGGATTGACGTAACTCAATCTCATGATAGACAATATTATTCACAAAAATTAAATAAGAAAATTAAAGTAAAACTACTAAAAATAACTATTAGTTAAGCCACCCCTCTAATCTGCATGAGGTAGATACCTTAAAAGAGAAAAATGATCCTCAACCGCTAAAACGTTAAAACTTAATTTAAAAATTTAAAAAAACAGAAAAAAGAAAAAACAAGAAAAAGAAATAAGTCAGCCAGTTAATTAGGTCATTTATTAATTTGCCGTTAAAAAATTAAAGGTCCAAAGTTGGATCCAAAATTGAAAAAAACGAAAGTCGGGTCTTTTATTAATTTGCCGTCCAAACTTCGGATTGTTTTCATTAATTTTTCCTTTGCTATTCTGCTAGCTATATTCATGATTAATTTGGGATGCAATGACATTGTTTTTTGTTTTCCTTCAATGCAGTGATGAAGGCAAAGTAAGGAAGGTATTGAAAGTAGAGCCCCTTCCAAATGGCTCTGGATACTTTTTCAATCTGAGTAATCTCCTACCCCTGAGCACTATAATTCCTACTTTGTCAATCTTTTTAATTAGTAGACGTGATTCTTCCGAGATGACCTGAAAAATCTGAAATAGGAGTGAACAAATAATCGAGTGGTTTTTCTGTGTCACACAGTTGTTTTCTTGTGTCTTATTTGTTGGATAGTTGGTGCAAACTTAAAAGACGTTAAAGATTTTTTGGGATCTCTCAAGCTGCCGAATACAAATATGCAATCCCTCTTTTACATCTGGTTTGAAAAATGGTTTGCTTTAATAGCTCTAGTTTTCAGACTCAATGATTGGCACTGTTATGGAACTACAATCCCTCCCAGTCATCCTACAATGTTTAGAAAGGAAAATTTTTAAAAAAATCAACTTGCGTAAATGCAAATCTACTTGATGAGTAGCTTGATGTAGTTCAGTCCATCAGATATGCACCGAGCTTTCATATCAAAGTCATGCAAATTTTAAGGCTGCCCGTTATGACATCATTAGAACCTCAGTCAACTGTCTATATGCCTACTGTTAAAGATAATGCAATATCCTTTAGAATTTCAATGTTCTTAGAATGTCTCTAGAATGAGTGACTGACAGTATTGTATGCCCTTGTGTTATGTAAGAGATGATTGTCAAGTTTGAGGAATACTATGATGGATTAGATCTTTTGAGGTCCCTAATGACTTTTAATTCCTGGTCCTTTTTCAAGCCTATACTGCTACTTGTGTTAAAGCTACTAGCTCAATTATCCTATTCTTCATTCTTTTCCATTTCTGTTTATACCACATGCTAGTATTTGGTAAATGATTATATAGTTTGGTAATAAAAGATTTAATATTCAGATTTTTACTTGGAGCTTGGTATATATTTTGTAGGTTATTTGCTTGTAGTTTATCTTCATTATTTTGGCTGCTATTTAGTTTTGAATCAATTTTGGCTCTTAAATTATTGTGGGTATGTTATCAATTCCAGGGTAGCTATTAGCTTATCATATGCATGTAGATAAGACATTTTTTTTCCCGGGGAATCGGCTTAATGTATTCTGTATCTGAAATTCTGGACTGGAGTTGAAAAACATTTATCCTGGAAAAGGCTTGTAGCCTATTTACTCACTCATGCACAGTTGGCGTATGAGATGTTTAACACTAGTGTGTTTACTTTTCCCATGATGTTTCTGTTTCCAACTAATAGTAACTGTTAAAGCTTTCATGATAGTGGTCTAGTAGGGTGTAGTAACTCTCAGCTAGTGGCACTTGGTTACACAGAAGTTATTTTTAACTCTAATTTTGAATTTGGTTTTTAATCTCCTAATTCTTCTGTAATATCATATAGGTGTTCAAAACAGGCTTCTGAACGTGGATGAGAATATCTATATCCCTGTCTCCAAAGCAGAGTTTGCGGTTCTTGTCTCGGCATTCAATGTAAGATCAACTCTGTAATCATTCTTTATTGGCGTAACTCAGCATGCTCTGATTTTTAGTTGCTTCTCCATTTTAAGTTATGAAAATATGTGTTGGTAGCATCAATTACCATTTAGCTGTTTTGTTGACTTGAAAGATCTTGCATGCGCAGTTTATCTTGCCATACCTTTTAGGTTGGCATGTCTTTGCAAATTCCATAAAACCAGATGACAACATTCGTCCGAACAGCTCAAACACAAGAACGGTGGACTATGAATGGAGTAGATAATCAGTCAATTGTGAAAAAGGGTGGTTGCTTTGAATGATGCACTGGTGCATTTAAAAAAAGGTTTGTTTGCTATGGAAACTGGAAGTAACATTTCAACATTCACGCATTAGGCTTTGTTTTTGTCACATCGTCTGGGATCCGATTCCCTAATCTTATCACCAGGTAGGAAGTTTTGTGGAGGGCTTTTAACAATTCTAGTTCATTATTAGAGGGATAGAAAGTAACAGTTGGTAGTTGTATGCTTCAAGGTCTATTCAATCATCTTATGGTAATATGATTCAGGTTCAGTCGACTATTTGATGTTACATCCATGTCCGATACTCCTATGTAATTCCAAGCTAACAGGGCTTTATGTTTTAAATTTTGAGAGGAGATTATTATGTTTCTTGCAGTAGTCGTCAATGATAAAATATATGGAGTATATACTATGTATTTATTGTAATGGTTTATCACATTTAGAAATCATGAATCCCTCGGACAAAACTTCTTGATCTCATTACATTTTCATGCTGTGTAGGTAAAAGGAGGAAAATTGCCCTTCACAAAATTAATACATGATGAGATCAAAATTTTGGTTTCTCAGAAGCTAAACAATAGTATTGTATGCTCATGTTAATGAGCACAAAGCTACAAATGCACAATTGCACTACCAAGCTACCGGTTTACCATTATGTTAGGTAATATCCGTGCCATGCACGACTTTAAAACTAATTCAAATCATATCAAAATTCAACCAGAAGTCCAGAACTTCATAGGTCCAAGAAAAAAAAAATCGCAAATAACTACCACAAACCTTAAGTAGGATTTGTTTCATATTACTCATATATCAAAAGTTATACAACGAAACTTCAAACAATAAATTTTTTTTTCATAATATATATATATATATAAACCTTAAGTAGGATTTGTTTCATATTACTCATATATCAAAAGTTATACAACGAAACTTCAAACAATAAATTTTTTTTTCATAATATATATATATATATAAACCTTAAGTAGGATTTGTTTCATATTACTCATATATCAAAAGTTATACAACGAAACTTCAAACAATAAATTTTTTTTTCATAATATATATATATATATAAACCTTAAGTAGGATTTGTTTCATATTACTCATATATCAAAAGTTATACAACGAAACTTCAAACAATAAATTTTTTTTTCATAATATATATATATATATAAACCTTAAGTAGGATTTGTTTCATATTACTCATATATCAAAAGTTATACAACGAAACTTCAAACAATAAATTTTTTTTTCATAATATATATATATATATAAACCTTAAGTAGGATTTGTTTCATATTACTCATATATCAAAAGTTATACAACGAAACTTCAAACAATAAATTTTTTTTTCATAATATATATATATATATAAACCTTAAGTAGGATTTGTTTCATATTACTCATATATCAAAAGTTATACAACGAAACTTCAAACAATAAATTTTTTTTTCATAATATATATATATATATAAACCTTAAGTAGGATTTGTTTCATATTACTCATATATCAAAAGTTATACAACGAAACTTCAAACAATAAATTTTTTTTTCATAATATATATATATATATAAACCTTAAGTAGGATTTGTTTCATATTACTCATATATCAAAAGTTATACAACGAAACTTCAAACAATAAATTTTTTTTTCATAATATATATATATATATAAACCTTAAGTAGGATTTGTTTCATATTACTCATATATCAAAAGTTATACAACGAAACTTCAAACAATAAATTTTTTTTTCATAATATATATATATATATATATATATATATATATATATATAGGGTGAGGATCAAATAAGAACCATCTTTATATAAGAACCATGAGAACTAAACCGTATTAGATACATTTAAAATTTGCTATCACTTATTAAAAATGTATTATAATTAGGTATACCCTTAGTTTTCAATTTAAACAAAACTTAGTTAATGTTTAAGGCTTTTGAAAATCGTATAATATTTAGATGGTCATAGTCATTGCTTATAGGTCAATTATATATGATTGCTCAAAACACTCGAAATAATTGTCTATAGCTTCTTACTATTAAAATAGATGTAAAGTAACACTGTAACACTTAGAAGAGTAAATAAAAAATTATTGAATAAAGGAGTTTTGATGTAGTTTTCACGGTTCTCATATAAAGAGGGTACTCATTTGAACCTCTTCCTATATATATATATGTGTGTGTGTGTTTCATAATTATTAGTGGATTAATATCAAATTTCATAACAAAAAACCATTAATCCATAGTTAAACTATAGTTTAATAATCATAGACTAAATCAATAGTCATAGTTAATCGATCCATAGTTACAAATAGGGGTTAGCATAACCGGGTACCCGGTATATTACTAGACCTGGTATGGGTCCCGGTACTGGTCGAGTACCTGGAACTGGACCTAGTCCCGGTACTGGTTGTACCGGGTACTAAAGTACCTGGAACTGGTCCTGGTTCAGACTGGGACCGAGACCAAGTACTTGGCTCACATTCTCCACATAATTAAAGTAATTGTTTTACAAGTCTTAGAGCCTAAAGGAGACCATTTAAGGTTTACCATCCAACATTCATTCATCCAACATTCATTCATCCAACATCCAACATTCAAGGTTTAACATTTTACGTTCAAGATTTATAAGTTACAAGTTACAACTTACAACATTTCAATCCAAATAAATAAAAACTAAAAGAAGTTCAACATTAGTTAAAGTTAATATCATCTAATTTATAAATAACAAAGAAACAACAACAAATTACAATAAAACTCCATAATTCAACACTTAAAGTCGAGGATCTTGAGAGTTAAGGACATCCATGTGCAAAGGTATCCTCCTCGATGTTCATATAAGAACCTACAAAATAAAAAAAAGGACAAAAATAAAAGGAGATAAGTTCAACAAAAAAAATTTTGAATAACAAAGTTTATAGAATAACAAAATATAACTTATTTTAATATAAAAATATCGAATAACAAAGGATAAGTTCATAGAAAACAAAGTTGGTAACTAATTAGCTATTGAAAAATTGAACTAAATTACCTCAAACTAATGTTTAAATCCTTTACTCAATGTCTATTAATAATATCATCAACTTGAGTCACACCATTATCATCCAATTCTACAAAATTGTACAACGAAGTAAGTATTGTTTTTAAGAAAGATGAAATATAGTAGACTAGATATGAGAAATTGTAGTACCTTCTTCATACTTCTCGACATCTTCAAGAAATCTCTTAATGTCAATACATATTTCCGATGCTCTAAGCCAATCTTGGGCACACACTAAACTTCCATAGTCTTTGGCCCTAAACTACTACGAAATTGGTCAAGCACACGTCCCGATGTGCTAAATGCGGACTCACTTGAAACCGTGGACACCGGAATAGCTAGAATGTCCTTGGACATGAGTGACAATACCGGAAAATTTTCACTTTTATCCTTCCACCATTGCAAGATGTCAAAGTAATAGTTTCAAATTCTTATTATTACTCACCTCTTGTATATGTTCTTGGGTATCATTATCAACCATAGAACATCTATCATAATTGCCATCATTATTTGAAGAAATACAGACATCATGATAATAATCAAATAATTTCTTGAACACATCATACAAATTTTTAGATAATTCATCCACTTTACTCAACTCCCAAGGATAAAGTTTCTTAAGTGAAAACTTCAAAAAGTTATACTTATACCTAGGATCAAGAAAAACGGCAACCAACATCAACACATTTGTTTTCACAACATCTCCATAATACTTATCAAACTTTTCCTGCATTTGCTTTGCCATATCACGAATTTCCAAATTTGTTGAATTCTCTCATTCAACCAAACAAGCAAGCACACTCAAAATCTCATGAGAATGCATATTAGAAGTGACATACAAACTACTGGACATCCTCTTAGTAACCTCATAAATTCTTTCAAAGCCATAGCTAAGACCCTAGCATGTATCCAATCTTCCTTAGTTGGAACCCCGTCTTTTAACTCTCTACTAAAATCATGGTCACTTCCTTAAAACGATTAAAAGCTATTTTAAATTTGCAAGCATTTTCAAGCATAAGAAAGGTAGAATTCCATCTAGTAGAGACATCAAGGCATACAAAACCTTTACAAGTAACTTTTGCAAGCATAGCAGAGTGAGCAAATTAAATGATTTAGTTATAGAAGGAGAACTCCTAACATATCTAACAGCAAGACGAATTCTTGAAATTGAGTCCTTTACCTTTGACAAACCATCTCTAACAATCAAATTCAAAACATGACAAGCACATCTCATGTGAAATAACTCACCCCTTAACAAAAGTTTATCATGAAAATTAGACTTCAAATACCCAACCGCTACATCATTAGAACTAACATTGTCAACTGTTAAATAAGCTAAGATAATCGATCCTCAAATTCCCTACTTAATAATGCATGTTTCTACAACTTTTCCAATTTCTTTACCTTTATGGCTATCCATCATTCGAAAATTCAAAATCCTTTTATATAACTTCCAATTATCATCAATAAAATGAGCAGTCAAGCAAATGTAATTGTAGTTTTGAATGTAGGTCCAACAATCGGTTGTTAAAGCTACTATAGATTTCAAACCATTAAGTGTGTTCTTCAATTTTTCACTTTCACAAACAAATAATTTTTTCACATCTCTAACAACAGTGAAATGAGATGAAATTTGAAATTGTGGAGCAGCAACACCACAAAACAACCTAAATCCTTCATGCTCAACTATAGAGAAAGGTTGCTCATCAACAATAACCATCTTAGCTAAAGCAAGTCTACAAGCATTTTGATCAAATTGCCAATTGGAAATTGATGCAGTTTCAGAAGTTGAAGTTCTAAAGGTGGAAAGTAATTGTTGTTCTTGGTCTACATTTGCAGGATAACATTTGCAAGTATTTAAGTGCTTCTTTAAGGATGTAGTGCGCCATTATAAGGATTACCGGGCAAAAGTTTATCACAATATTTGCACCTAACTTTAACTATTTTACCCGATTTCAAATCTCTTACATCCCAATAGTGGCCCCAAAGAGTTGACTTCCTCTTATCTCCAACTTGTGGTGGCTCCTTTGATGTGTTAGATCATATTAATTGAACAAAGTATATACATTAAATAACACCTTAGCATCATATAGTTAAGCACATAAATTAAACTAATGTATACATTGAATATAAGATGAGACGAATCTCTAATTTAATTTCTAAGCAAACTAAATGACGACAATTGTTAAGACTTAATTAAAATACTAATTCCCTTTCAAAGTTAGATATGCATGGTTTTGTCACTATTAGGTTAAGGTAAATCAATTAAAAAAAGAAAATTAATCAATAATTAACATCATAACGTTTACTTGATCCTTTTGATGACAATAGCTAACAAAGATGATAGATTTGTGTACAATATCTTTTGTAAATTAAAGCACGCATGTATTATGTAATCATCAATTTATAAATTTGAATTTAACTACCCTCCAAAATTGAGTGATTATAGTGATTAATTAAATTGATCATCAACATCTACCTTAGCTTGACCATGCTTAATTATCAATTTGCTAATCTACTAATTATAATCAAGTGGGTTTAAAATAAAAATGGATAATAATAATAATAATTAATATAAGACTTGCTTCCCTAATGATGATGTGATGAGTTGCTGGCTTAAATTTGATTGAGTGTAGACTCTTGTATGATGTTGATGAGTGGTTCATTGATGCTCATTTACATTATTTTGTAGCATGTATAATATTTTGAGGTAGATGAAAAACTCATTATCATAATTATTTTTTTTCTAGGTTATTGTTTATAAGTATTTTCTGTTGTTTGGTTGTATTGAAAATAAATAACTTCAATTTTAAAGGAATAATATATTTCTCTTCCAATATTGAAAAAAAGTGGTTCCTCTCAATTTTAAGGGAAAGCATGTGTTTTCAATTTTCGATAAGGTGCAAAATAAGTACTACTATTTTCATCTCCAGTTTTACATCTTATATTTTTAATTAAAACTAAACAATATAAAATAGAAAAAATAACTTTTAGAAAAATTGCTTAATCATACCAAATTACCGAACGGATTAGTCTAACTTAATATGGAATCTAGGAGAATTCAAGGATTACGTTCAAAAATAGAAAAATAATTAGATTTAATTCGTTAAATTGAATTTCACTAGCTACATAATATAATAATGAGTAATGACTATCTCTAGTGACCACCAATCCACCATACTAAAATAATTAAGAACAACTCGACGACCAAAATATTTTTCAATTTATAATTACTAGTATGTATTTGCGTGTAATAGCACATACCAAAATAAATTTGCTGTTTTTAAACATTTTATCATTTCTAACATGTAAGTGAAAAATGTTATTTGATCTCATATGACTATGTTTTCCGTTACGTATTAAGCACTAAAATGAATCAAAGCTATAATGCTAAAAACTTTAATATAGCAATTAAAAAAGACTGATATACCACTTCTTTTCAAGAGATAATGAAAAAACGAATAAATAATTAGATTGCCCTCTAAACAAGGGGATACCTAAACTATTTTTCTCAACAATGACATAAAGTAAAGACGTTAGGGAATAAACTATTTTAGTAGGTGAGCTAAGTAGGTGGCCGATTTTGGCTATTCAATCTGCAGCACGATTTCTTGCCCGTAGTATATGTTGAAGAGTAGCTGAGCTCAATTGACACAGAAGATGCTGGTTTTCAAATATCATAGTGGCAATCTTCCATGGGGGTCTGTTTTGTTAAACCACATCTTTGATAATAATTAAATTGTCTCCTTCAACCTCAAGCTTCGTGAAGCCAAATTTACACATACCCGAGAGTATATAATATAGGTCTGCGTAAGTTCAATTTAATACGAGCACTATCATTTTGACAATGAATTGAAGACTTTATGTTATGAGGATGGATTTATATTCTACGGCACTATTTATATTAGGGAACGTGCTATGGTGGTGCATAGGCAGAATAGCCAACTTTCCGTAGGTTCTAAAGGTTGGACTTGTATAGACAAAGAGGTATCAATTGAAGAGGAATGACAAATCAAGATCAGTTTTTGGATTCATGAATCCAAAATTATGGACAAATATGTAATTTCACCGCTAAATGACAAAAAAATCACACTTCTTTGAGGGCTGAACAATAAATCATTTTTGATATATGTGATATGCAATTTTCCATATCACAGTGACATTTTAGGGTAATATGTTAGAAGTTTAGGGGTCAGGTCGTCCTTTTATATGCAAATTAAGGGGTAATTTGGTAATAAATTTTTCTACTTATTTACGAAAATGTCATGTGATTTCCTATTTAAACATATAAGAGTGATTTACTAGATATTATCCCATTTATTCTTTACCCAGTAACCCAGCCCATAACCCTCAAGCCCAATTATTAACAAAAAAAAAAAAAAAAAAAAAAAAGAAAGCAAACCCATAATCAACCCAAAAGCATGATTTATCTAATTTGTTTCTCTCCTTTCTCATTTCAGCTTCACCTCTTAAGGGACTGTTTACTTCAGCTTAAAATTAGTTTAGTTCAGTTCAGTTCAGTTCAGCTTAAAATCAGTTCAGCTCCGTTCAGTTCAGTTCAGTTCAATTCAGTTCAGTTCAGTTCAGCTCTTCTCTTATTTTGCTACTCATTAATCCGTCATAAAAAACTTTTAGTTCAGTTCAGTTCAACTCCAATCAGTTCAGTTCAGTTCAGCTGTTTTCAGTTGAAGTAAACAGGCCCTAAGACATTCAACATCTTTCTAAAAATATTGAATGTTTTTAAATTTCATTGCATTTTCCTTGAATGAAAAGTTTGAAGAATCGAAAATGAATTAGAGTTATTTATGGTAATTATTAAATTTAAAGTTTTATTTTTTTTGCCTTCACCTCTTTTGATGAGATAAAGTAGAAGAGATGAAGAACAAAAATGAAGACTCATAATTGTTTGGAGTAATTAGTAAAGTTTATTGACAATGATAAAGTGAATTTGACTAAAATTCAATCGAGTTTCATCTATTATTTTTTGAAAACTAGAAGATTCATCTATCTTTTGAGGAGATAAGTTGATTCAATTAAGGCTTATTTGCTTATCCAGTTTTATATGTTTTACCTTCGATAGGATTGTACATTGACAATAAAAATTAATTGTTAGGGGAGAGTTGACTTTGATGTAATAACTAAAATAATTTAAGAATTCGTGAAGTGATCGGTCAAAAAGGTAATCATGTGTACGATTGTACGGAGTTCGTTTCTTATTGGATTACACATTGGCCATACTTAGAATTCTTTATCCATAAATAAATAAATAAATAAATAAATTAAAATAAAATAAAATTAGATTTTAAGTGATAGATGATAAGATTACAAATTCACAACTTTCATTTTGTTGGATAACCACACTAATTAATGGAAAGGGACCAGAAGAAATAAAAGAGAGAAGATCGAAAAGAAGGTGATTGAGGGAGTACCAATTTATTCATCGATTTTTTGATGGGATACCTTTGAACTTTCGCAAAATCACGAGATACCCTTATTAATTATAAAATTCATCAAATTCTCCCGAACATTTGCAAAATTTCACGATGTACGCCTTATTGACTAGCAGCGTTATATTTTTGGTTTCTTTACGGGTTATCCTTGAACTTTTTTTTTGTTTTCACAAGATAACCTCGTGAATTTGAATAAATTTACAGGGTACCAGTGAACTTTTACTAAAATTCAATTGGCACCATTAGCGACACTTACTGTGTTAAGTTATTTGTTAAAATTTCTTTAAATTACCATCAAATTAACAAAGTAAATTAAATTTACTATACTAATCAAAACAAAAAATTTAACTAATTTACTTAATTACTAAGATAACTATGAGAGATTAACACCACAACTAAGAAAAAATAAAAATAACACCACCTTTTAGGAAGTTTATCAGGGCTCGCATGAGTGAGAACAAAATGCGCTGGAAGGACTTGCGTTGGTTAAGGAAAATAGTTGTTGGCCCTTGTTGTGCATTGGTAATTGACCTGGCTCCGTCAAAAGTCGAGGTGCTAAAAATTGTATCAGAGTAACCCTACGACCTTGTGCTTATTAATTACTGATAATTAACCTAAGCTTATTTGCTTAACATGAGAGAATTATGGGGCTATGAGGCTTATATTCCTGTAGATACCCGCAGGTCGGCAAGCAAACTAGTGGACTTTCCAATAACATGAGAAAATTCTGGGGCTATGAGGCTTATATCACTCTCCAATTGCAGACTACATTTAACACTTAATTAAGCTGCCTAGAAGTCATTTGGTATATTACTAGGGTCCCTAGGGTTCGAGGAGCAATAAAGGCGTTGCTGTTCTTAAGTGGGGGTGTATGTAGTACCCCTTAATATTGTTTTAAAGGAATTTGATATAGTACGTACTCATACGAATAAAATGCATCTTTCTTTTAGAAAGCTCATTTCCTAAGAAACGTCATATATAGTTAAACGTACGTGCTTGGTAGGGATCCATCTTGGGATGAATGACCTATTGGAAAGTTTATTAGGGTGTGCATGAGTGAGGACACCCTTATTTACATTAGGAACTTTACCAACAACGGAATTTTTTGAAATTCGTCGAGTAAACCCCTCAAAAGATTGAGGAGGAGGATTTTGTCCCACCACAAAATAAACAGGAGAAAAATTCCAATAACCAATATCTGGTTGAATGTGATCAACATTGATTTTTATAAAAGTTTTAGGATTATAATAAGTCGAGATTTTTATTAAATTCCAAAGGAGCATCATTCAAACGAACAGTAGTGAAATTTGGCAATGGAACAATACTTGAAAATTGTAGCACATAGGAATAACCTCCAGCCTCATTATCCTAGTTTAATCGAGAAAGAGGTCGTTTGTTGTGTATCGCAAATAGCCAATTCAGTCCTGTTTCAATTGACACTGATTTTACAAAGATCGAAGAGACACAATAGGCAAAAACAGTTCCTCAACCTCCAAAGGAGTTAGGGATTTGTCAAAATCAATTGGAGCAATGTCCATCAACAAACTTTGCCACAATTTAGTTTTTTCCGCCTTAGAATCAATCGCAGGTTCTTTCGATTTAATCTGAGAGGTTTTCTGAGATCGATATATAATTTCTGACCATGTATGGCACCTATCTCAAGGGGGCCAGGAGAAGAAACTCTAGAGAGAGAAAATTCTAGAGAGAAAAAGTGCCTTAATTAGTTATAATTTTAAATATAGAATGACTTACATTTCTCTAGAAATTATTTGAAGTTCCGATGTAATCTAATTCAAATCCTAACAAAGTAAAGAAAGTTTTATCTAACTAAACTCGGCAACCCCAAGAGATTAATATGCCTCCCAAGGAAGTTGGTACCAAGCTATTGAGTGTCAAATGACTTAATTATCCACAAAGATTTTTTTATGCCAACAAATTTTCTTAACGTCTTCTTTAGCACGTATTTATCGTTCAAACATATAGGATATATGAACAAACTAAGGGGAAAATTGCAAGTCCTCACGTGCCATCTTCAATCCATGCATAACTGAGATAGCGCTACCAGATTCTAAAATCCCATGTGCAAACTTCTAAACCAAATTCAATTATCTTCATCCAAAAAGTTGCATTAGTGGAAAAAAGCTCATTTACCGTGGTCAAATGTGGGCTTAATACAATAGTTTTGATCTTATTGGGTTTCAAAGCAGCAAAAGGCCAGAAAGTTTATGATGATGCGGTCATTATAACAATGTGATAGAGAGAATATTCATCCAATATCCTCTAAAACAATATCCTCTGTATTATACATCTATAATATCTTTATGATAATATTTAGGTAAATATGTTTTTTGATTATGTGACCCCTATAAATACAATCAATGAATTTGACTCCAATTCAAGGGAGTTTTACAAACTGACATGGTATCACAGCCTAAGGTTTTATAAGGTTCCACAATCCAAACTTCCGTCACTTTCTAGTTCCACGATATTCATCTTTGTCAAATTTTTTATTTTATTATAAAGTTGAGTGTATTACCTCTGCGGCACACATCAAAACTTTCCTTCACCTGTTGCAATTTAATATTATTGTTTTCCTTTGATCATCATGACTAATGATGACACTCCTCATAAGGAAAAACATGCATTGTCAACTATGCTAATTGGGTCAAACTTTTCACCATACATTGTCACTCTTGTGATGTCATTGATCATATAAACCCCAAAGTACAACGTCCCAAAGACATCGATGAGGCTAAGTGGAACCGCCTCGATTCAATTGTGAAAAAGTGGATCTACAACACTATTTCTTTGGAACTGCGAAGCACAGTCCTTTATACCGGTGCTACTGCTCAAGAAACATGGGACAGACTCAAGAACATCTTTCAAGATAATAAGAATATGCGAGCCGTGTTCCTTCAAAATCAATTTAGTAATGTTTTCCTACGCAACTTTGCAAATGTTTCCTCTTAGTGTCAAAAATTGAAGGAGTTAAAAGATCAACTCGCTAATGTTGATCGACCCGTAGATGAACCAACCTTGGTTTTATGCTTAGTCACTGGGCTCCTTGACTCTGACTATGATGGTGTGGCCCAAGCAATATCGCAGACAAACCCCCTACCATCTTTTGAGGAAGCGCGTTCTCGGGTTTTACTTGAAGAGTCTCGCAAGGCAGCCAAGGAACCTACATCAGCTCAGGCATTATTAACCTAAGCCACCACCAACACCACAACAACAATCACAGCAGGGTCGTGGTAGTAGTGGAGGGCACAATAATAGAGGACGAGGTAATGGTAATTACCGTGGAGGAAAAGGGCGTGGACGTGGTCAATATCACCAACAAACCAATAATAGTGCTAGTAATCATGCCCAACAGCACATGCCACCTAATAATGCACAATTATTTAATCAATTCCTCCAATGGCAACGACAACGACAACAATCATGGGTTGTGCCCCCTTGCCCATATCCATCAATACCAACAAGGTCACAACCTCGTCCCTCTAACAACATCATGGGTGCATATCCTCGTCAACCACAAGCATATTCTGCAGGCCCAAACACTTATGGTTCGCTTATGAGCCCAACAGAGTTAAGTCAGGCCTACTCCACCATGACTATACCAAATCCAGATGAAGGATGGTACATGGATTCAGGAGCGACGTCACATATGACTCATAATTCCGGTAATCTCCTACCCCTTTTTAATTTAAGTACTAATATTTATATTTTATTTGGCAATGGTCATCGCATTCCAATATTAGGTTATTGTCATACTACTCTTCCCAACCAACCATTAGCACTTCGTGGTGTTCTCCTCGCCCCTCAAATTATTAAAAATTTGATTTCAGTTCGAAAACTTACTACTGATAATTCAGTTTCTATTGAATTTGATCCATATGGTTTTCTGTGAAGGATCTTTGCACGGAGACACTAATCACGAGATGCAATAGTTGGGGGGATCTTTGCCCAGTTACTGCCTCAAATACACCATCCACATGTCTTGCAACTGCTCTCACCATTATTTCGCTGTCTACTTGGCATAATCGTCTTAGCCATCCCGGCACCTCTTCTTTAGATTTTTTACGGAGCATAAATTCATACAATATAATAATGATCCTGATTATAATTTTTACAATTCCTGTCAAATTGGAAAACATGTTAGACTTCCTTTCTCTGATTCAATTAATAAAACAAATACTACTTTTGATATTATTCATGCCGATTTGTGGACATCCCCCATCCCTAGTTCTCATGGCCACAAATAAAACTTGTGTGGACTTTTCCCATTGTCTCAAAATCACATGCATTTCTAACCTTTTTAAATTTTAGACAATATATCCAAACTCAGTTTGAACGACCAATTAAATCCTTCCAAAGCGACCATGGTCGCGAATTTGATAATGATCCTTTCAAGATTTTTTTGTGTCAAAAATGGTTTGGTCTTTCGATTTTCTTGTCCACACACCTCCTCTCAAAATGGTAAAGCCGAAAGAATTATCCATGCCATCAATAATATCAAACGCACATTACTCTTTTATGCTTCTCTTCCTCCCTCCTTTTGGGATTATGCTCTTGAGATTGCAACATATCTTCTCAATATACTACCTACTAAAACACTCAAAAACATGACCCCCCCCCCCCCCTTAAAGCTTTATTTCACAAAATCCCATCCTATGATCATATACGGGTTTTCGGGTGTCTATGTTATCCTAATCTTTCCGCTACTTCTCCTCACAAACTTGCTCCTAGATCAACACCATGTGTCTTTTTAGGCTATCCCCCTAATCATCGTGGTTATAGGTGCCTTGATGTTTCAACAAATAAAATAATATTACCTAGACATGTGACGTGTCACGAGTCTACTTTTCCATATGCCAATATTGGAAAGTATAGCCTTAAAGCTTACAATTTTTTGGACCATGATGATGAAGTCTCCCCTCTCCTCACCTACTGTATTATGCGTGACAATCATAAAGAACAAAAGTCAAACACAACACTTGTCCCTCTTTCATATGGTCAGCCAACCTTAGAAACCCAACAACAAGCCACGAGTCCAACTTCCTCAAGCGCACCTATCACACCATCACGATACAAAACCCCACCCCAACGTGGTATAGTCCCATTTCAGCCTACATATCCCCCTCCACCATCTCCCCAAATGACAACCAGGGCTCAGCATGGCATATTTAAATCCAACCGTAAATACACCCTCACTGTCCACTCGACTCCCGAACTCTTACAAATATCTCCATTGCCTAAAACCCATAAACACACTTTGACTCACCCAAATTGGAATGCGGCAATGAACGATGAATATGGTGCTTTAATTAAAACGGAGACATGGGAGTTAGTCCCTAGGCCTACGGGGGTGAATATTGTCAATTGCATGTGGTTATTTAGACATAAATATAAGTCTAATGGTGACCTTGAAAGGTGCAAAGCACGTCTTGTTTGTGATGGCAGGTCGCAAGAGAAGAGAGTAGATTGTGATGAGACATTTAGCCCAGTGCTTAAACCTGCCACGATTCGTACTGTTCTTAGGTTGGCTATGGCTCGGAAGTGGTCAATACATCAATTAGATATGAAAAATGCATTTCTCCATGGCGACTTACATGAGACGGTTTATATGCATCAACCACCTGGTTTTGTTAATAAATCGGTTCCCAATTATGTTTGTCGGCTCTGAAAGGCACTTTATGGTCTCAAACAAGCTCCTCGAGCATGGTACCAAAGGTTTTCTCAATTTCTTAAACATATGGATTTTGTCATTGCAAAGAGCGATCCATCACTCTTCACTTATCGTCAGGGTAATGATATGGCATATTTATTACTCTATGTTGATATCATATTGACCACTTCCACTGACACATTACGAGAGCGAATGATTTCTCAATTAAAATCTGAATTTCTTATGTCTGATTTGGGACCATTGAGTTATTTTTTGGGTATCTCTGTGACTCGCTCTTCATCTTCAATGCTTCTCTCTCAAGCAAAAAATGCACAAGAAATTTTAGAACGTACAGGTATGGCTAATTGCAAGCCTGCTGCTACTCCTGTTGAAGCTAAATCCATGTTAAGTGCTAATTCTGGTCCTCTCGTGTCTGATCCAACTAAGTATCGCTGTAACACACTGGATTTTCCTAACTTCCTACTTCACATTTTTTTTTTCTGAAAAACATAGTAAATTAATAAGAATTATATTTATTGAAACTACTAAATATGGAAAAACAAAAGTATTACCGACATCGTGATAACGACTAAGGCAATTATCAAAGTACTACAGCGGAAGTCTTAAAACCAAAACAATTTAAAACTAAACTTCAAACAACTTTAAATTAAAAATCAACTTTAAACTTATTACACTTCGGAACCATATTAATGGCCCTTAAAAATCAAACCAAAACTAATGGTAAAAGTCTTTAAAAATCAAATGACATCTAAAATAAATGTTAGTCTTCATAAGCAATTAAAATAAAACAAAGCTACAAATACATCAAGCGCTCTCACTCCATCCCATCATGAAATGACTTATGCCCACTTGTACCTGCAACTTTTCTTTTACTAGACAACTAATCATCACAAGTGGGTCATCGTACGGCCAAGTCCAAGACAAAGCCATGCACACAAAACAAGCAGTCAGCAAAGCTGAGTACATAACTACTAAAGACTGTGCAATAACAATAAGAAATAAAATATGCACTCTACTTATCTTTGACAACCTTTTTCCTGTACATGGACTCAATTAATTTATTTATTATATTTAAACTTATGGATCCTGCATCGAACGGTTTTCCTCCTTAAAAATCATCGCCCTATTGGGCACCAGTTGGGGAGCAACTCCCAAAAGGTATTACTATGTCACATAAAGTGACGAATATCTAGCGCATTAAAAATAGAAAAGAGTACAACGTCTTGTACTACAATTAGAAGTCATAGATCACTGTTCCTACGACTCCCCCCATTGTTCATAATTAAGGTATATATGTTCCAAGAGTTTTGATGCAAATCCTCTTACACTTTACGTGATTTAATAGGTTTAACAATGTTATGACTCTCATGCAACATCACATAAAAACATGCATCAAATAATTTAAGCCAATTTAATTATCTTTAACTTAAGGTGATTCAAAATTAAATTTAGGCGTGTCTTTTAGATAAACTGAACCTCCTGTACCACACATTAACTGTGAGTGGCTAATAACTTGCTTTCTTCTTGACCACACATTAAACTATGAGTGACAACATGTATAAAATATTTGCTCATAACTCCTTTTAATCATGTGAATAAAATTTTCACAACTATCTTTCTTGTTGATTAAGTAACTAACCAACTTTAAAATAACTTCCTTCCTTGATCAATAAACTATTTGCCAAATTAAACTGATCATAACATTCCAATTCAAGCTTATAAAAATTAAACTTTCTATTTAACATGAAATGTCATCAAACATTAAAAACATGCTACTAAAAAACTTGCCATGCATATAAACTCATGATTCAAAACAAGCATACAAGATTTCATGTAATCAAGAATTGTTCAAGCATGCATTCTATTTCCTGTGTTTGTCTTTATAACTTACGTACCTTGTATAATAACTGTGCTCCGCCACAACTTCTAGAAGTCGAGTAGTTCAAAGTCTCCAACACAAGGAAAAACCAAACTAAATTAAAACCTTGTTGACTAAATTCTACAACAACAATAACTAACTTCTAAATTTGGAAACTTTGTCCAAAACTTCCTTATATGGTCTCTATTCAATTCCATTCTTCACTTTAACTTTTCCATTGCAATACTACTTAGATTTCGGGACTTAGTTGTGCTTTATAAAACCTTAATAAAATTTTATGCCACCTTAGAAAAGTGGACATCAATCTAAATTTATCAAAACTCCTTGAAAACTTCCGAAAACAACACAAATCAATCATACAATGTATTACTTAACTTATATGATCAATTTATGCTAATTACATACTTTAAAAGCCTAATTTATTAATTTATAAAATCTGGACAGCATGTTAAACATGCTTAAAATCACTTTTAAACTTCATAAAACATACTAAAATTGATATAGATTAATATAGAATTGATGTGTAATCATACCAGTACAATTAGGACACTTAAAACTTAATTTAACTTGTATCTGTTAAAATTTCAGATTTATTTATAAACTTTAAAGTCATGAAAAACTTATGAAAGCATCATAATTTCATGCCAAAACACTTCTACAATCTACTAACATACTTATGACATCAATCTAGGCTTTAAAACAATTTTTCATATGCCAAAACATGTACATAATATTTATTCAACTCAAATTCATGATTATAAAATTTGGACAGCTTTATAAAATAAGTTTAAAACCCTTAAAAATCAATCTAAACTTAATAACATCATCATAAATTCACCCAATAATAAACTATGATCATAATATCAAAGTTTAGAACATAAAAATTCATAAAATCATAACTTCATAAATTTTTCAAACCCTAATTTATAATTTCATGAACAACAAAATTAATTCGTGCCTTAAAACTATTCATACTTATATCAAAACATTATTAAACTTATTAAACATGATTAAACATAATTATAAACAGGAATTTGTAAGGTTGAATCAAAAATAAAGAAGGAGAAATTTTTTTATAAAGAGTTCGAAAACATACCAAAAACGAGGAGGAAGTGTAGCGGTGGCCGTCTGGGTAGCGTCCGGCGCCCGGCGTCCGACTGTGGCGGCAAAGGGGTCTGGCTGGGGTATTACAAAAATACAAAAATACTTTGTTTAAATACGTGAAAATGTGGGGTATTACACTCTAACCCCTTTAGAGGAAGTTTAATCCTGAAACTTTGTGTAGGTTAGTTTATGGAATTTGAATAGAGACTATTTTTACTTCATACTTTGTTACTGAAACACTATGTTGTTGTAGACTTTAGACACTTACTTGACAAATTTTATTAGACAAACATAAAACTTCTTACTTAAAAGTCATAGAAACTCATGAAAACTTTGCAAAATTGAGGGTAAAACGCGCGAAAAACGGGTCGCTTTCTACCCCCCTTAAGAATCGAGTTACATCCACGTAACTCTACTACTAACCTGAAAAAGTTCTGGATATTTTTCTCTCATCAACTCTTCAGCTTCCCAAGTATCTTCTTCGGTTTCTTGGTTAGACCACAACACCTTCACTATTTTGACACTCTTTCTACAAGTATCTCTTACTACTCCACTCAAATTTACAGTCTTTCTTCATTAACGATCATGGGTTTAGCAATCCTCGAAAAGTCTTTCACAAACCTCCTATAGTAACCTGTTAACCCTAAGAAACTCTGTACATCCGTTACATTCTTTGGTGTAGGCCACTCCTTAACTGCTTCAATTTTGGCTGGATCTACTTCAACTCCCTCTTTAGACACAATATGCCCCAAGAATGCTACCTCTCCCAACCAGAATTCACATTTCGAAAACTTAGCATATAAATCATTTTCCCTTAATGTCATCAAGATTGTCCTCAAATGCTCCACATGTTCTCCCTTACTCTTAGAATACACCAAGATGTTATCAATGAAAACGACCACAAAGTTATCCAAAAACCGTTGGAAGATTCTATTCATTAAATCCATAAAAATTGCCGGCGCATTGGTCAACCCAAAAGGCATAACAGTGAATTCATAGTGTCCATACCTAGTGCGAAAAGCAGTTTTCGGTATGTCCTCATTAGCAATTCTCAATTGATGGTATCCTGACCTCAAGTCAATTTTCGAAAACACCGTAGTTCCTTTCAATTGATCAAACAAGTCATCAATTCTTGGTAATGGATACTTATTCTTGATCGTCACTTTATTCAGATCCCTATAGTCAATACATAACCTCAAACTCCCATCTTTCTTCTTTACAAATAATACTGGTGCTCCCCAAGGTGAAGCACTAGGCCTAATGTACCTCTTTTCCAACAAATCCTGCAATTGCTCCTTCAATTCACTCATTTCTACAGGCGCCATCCTATAGGATGCTTTGGAAATAGGTGCTGTTCCTAGGACTAAGTCTGTAGTAAAGTCAATCTCCCGCTTAGGTGGCATTCTCGGAATCTCCTCTGGAAACTCATCAAGAAAGTCCCTCACTACTTCAATATCCTCAGGTTTAGTAGTCTCAACATGATCCACATCCCTCACAATACTAAGGTAAATTGGAAAACCTTTCTTCACAAACCTAGCAAACCTCATTACTGACACTATTTTGTTGTGTTTTGGTCTTCCTGCCCTCCAATAGCTCACCTTTTTACCCTTATTCATCAACGAGATCTTCTGTGGTTCACATTGAATCTCAGCCTTATGCTTACTTAACCAATCCATCCCTAAGATCACTTCTAAGTCACCTAAATCAAACTCTATTAGGTTAGCCTTAAACTCCACTCCCTCAATTTCTATAGGAACATCTTGATATCTCCTTAAACATTGCACTTCTTGTCCTGAAGGTAACACTATTCACATATCCGCTGCATCTACTTTTCCCAACACAGGTTTTAACTTTTCTAGGAGTTTAGTGGAAACAAAAGAGTGTGTTGCACCAGAATCAAACAAAACTTTAACAGGTAAAGAGTGAATAGAAAAAGTACCAGTGATCACATCTTTATTAGCATCCGCTTCAGTTCGAGCCATCACATTTAGCTTTCCAGTGTTTGAGGTCTTAGTTTGTCCTCCTCCATTTCCACTCCCATTCCAACTTCCGGTTTGAGATGTCACCTTTCCTCCCATATTTCCTTGGAAACCCTTTTGTTGTCCCCCAACTGAATTCCCCTAGCATGAGAATTCTGTCTCTCCTTTCCTTTGTTCTTAGAGAAGCACTCATACTCACGGTGTCCAAGTTTGTTACACAACCGACAAGTCACTGGGTTCCCTACACAGTCCTTCCCTGGGTGGTTGTTGGGACAGTTCTTACAAAAGTACACTCGCCCTCCTTGACTAGCCACCTGAGTCCTGTTCCCATTTACAGAATTAGGCTTCCCAAAGTTTCCCCTATTACCCTGGAAGTTGTTGTTGAAGCGAGGTCTCTTATATCCACCATGATTCCCTTGTTGGTTGAAATTTCCTCCACCATCCTTCCTTTTCTCCCTCGTCCCGCTTTCCTTTTGTACCTCATTCTTCTTTTGGTCTATGGCATACAAGTGTGCAGCTCTACCATATAAATCACCTAAGGATTGAAAGATCTGTCTAGCTAGTTGTGACTGTAAATCTAAGGGTAACCCTCTCTCAAAACCACTAGCTTTCAACCTCTCAGTTGCTACAGCCTCAGGAGCAAACCTAGACAATTCTATAAACTTAGAGTAGTACTCAGTATTAGACATACCCCCCATCTTAAGTTATAGGAACTCCTCAGCCTTCTGTATCTGAAGAAACACAGGGTAGAACTTATTACAAATATGCTCCTGAAACATTTCCCAATTAAATCCTGGTAAGGCCCTTATTATAGCCTCATTTTGTGACCACCATAAATCAGCTTCTCCCCTAAGATAGTAAACAGCATGGTTCACCTTAAGCTCCTCTGGACACTCAACTGCCCCAAACAATTTATTGAACTCTCTCAACCATCCCTCTATAACAGTTGGATTGTGCTCTCCTTGGTAAGTGGGTGGCTTGCTTTGAGAAATTTTGTTGAAGAGTTCCCCAGCAGGGTCACTACCATTTCCATTTCCTCTGGTAGCTAACTATTCAGCTGCAGTAGCTAATTGCCTTACTACTTCATTCAGGCTGATTGTTGTTATGTTCAGCCATTCTATTTATCCTGTAGAGGAAAAGACCTTTGTATCAAATTAAGACTAACCATAAGTTAGGACAACATAGACTTAAGTCATAAAACACTTTCTCATTTTATCTCATAAAAGAAATTTCATTCTTTTAGAATGAATGATTCACTTTGTCTTGATTGTTTACACAACCATTAAAATAAGAATAAAGCACATAAGAAATAAAAATAATTCCCTTGGTTCTATTCTACTTGAGGCTCTAATTCATAAAATAAAACTTTTCTCATTACTTCTTATGGCTCACTGCCACTTATTCAAACTAAGGTAAACAATAACTTAAACTGTTCAGCTAGACATTAAAAACATTAAACATCAATAGTTAACTATATCTAAACAAAAGTCTCTACATATTAACATTATCCTTCTTGTCTCTTGACATAACATATTTCTTTGGTACGAATTCTGGGTCATCCTTAGTGTCATCCCCAATTTCTTCATCTGTTTCTTCTCCTTCTCCTTCCATGTCTTCCTCAGGATCTGATTCTTCCTTCTCTTCTTCAGATTCGGTTACCAAGTCAACATATACCGGAATTATTGGATCTAGGTCCTCAATTTCATAACACGAACTATCCTTGGATTCACCAGTCTTCGAACCTGTAGGAGTCTCCTCTACCATTTGGTCTTCACTCCCTTGGCTACCCTCTAGGCTTGGTGCAGGCGGGGTCTCCTCATTTGCATTCATTTGTTGATACTCCTGTTCCTTCCTAGCAATATACCCCTCAAAGAACCTCCAATCACAACCCCACTAGCCAACAACATTCTTATACTTTGAATAGTTTGGAAGGCCTCCAAGAAAATGAAAATCACTAAACTTCGCCTTAATTTCTAAGTAGGGTGAACGGTCGAGTAAACACCTAACAATCAAAGCTGCTACGTGGTCAGGCTGATCCCATTGGGACAACTTCAACACTGTACTCATGTACCAACAGTAGAACCGTATCTTCCAAACATATTGAGGTGGACTTTCATAGTCTTTCTTCTCCAATGTCCCTATTTGAGTATACTTACTAGGCATACTATGTGTCATCCTGCACAAAACTTAAAACTAATGGTCTATCCTTCCCAAAACAAAACAACAAAAAACAAACTAACAGTTCTGTAAAACGGAGGTCTTGTGGCTAACATACAATTTTCCATACACCCAACTATTCACATAAGCATCACCTTAAACATAAACTTTAATGCATGAAAGAACGAAAACAAAGTCTATCCTACATGCCCAAACTTCCTACCCAAGCTCACCACATGGTATTAACACTAGTACAAAAAATGCATTTTGCTGCGGTTTTTTCCCGAGTATTTGCTGCGGTTTTGAACCGCAGCACTTATAGCAGCAGCAAATGATGAAATTTTATTTGCTGCGGTTTAACCGCAGCAAAAAATTGGGTTATTTGCTGCGGTTATTCAGGTAACCGCAGCAAATAACACACCAGAAACTGGAGGGAAACAGGATTATTTGCTGCGGTTCTTTGTAAAACCGCAGCAAATAGTGCAGTTTCCCACCAAAAAAAACACTTATTTGCTGCGGTTTTGTGAATAACCGCAGCAAATAAGCACCCAAAAAAATAAATTTTTTTTTTTTTGCATTTTAAAGCAAAATTAGAAGCTGAAATGTTATACATACATAGAATCAATTATTTTCAATTGAATTACACTTCTATCACAAAAAAATACACTTCTATTAAACCATATCTATACATTCATTCGACCATTCCTATTCTTATTCATTCATTCAAGCATTACCATTCATAAAATCAATCATAAGCTCAATCTCATCTAAATATCTCATTCCAGCATCCATTACTCATTCAACCATTCTTTTGTTCAATCATTTATTTATATAGTAGTCTCATTCAATCATTTATTTTATATAGTGTTCTCATTCATAACTCATACATAAACCAAAATCAAACCAAAAATCAAACCACATACTAATTAATCAGGAAACCAAAATCAAACCAAAAATCACATACTTAAATGATTAGTGACCAAAATTTACAATGCAATTGATTGCGCCGTCACCTAACTGTTTGGTGTCCTTGTATTAAGTACATAAATGTAAAGGGATGCATATAAATATATGAATTTTCATGTGTTACTAGAAGTCATTGTAATTCAGAACACAAGCCATTCATAACAACCAGATTAGACCACAAGTCAGTCCACTCAGATAGCAATTCATTCATATTCAAAGGCTCTAATGCAAATACAAAGTAAGCTAAACCATTTGAAAGTTAACAACTATACAAGTCACAACACATAAATTCCATTTTAACACATATTAACCCAGTAACACTTACATAAAAGTTGGTAAGCACATTACGACCCTGAACATCCTCGGCTCTGAGACGGATCTTCCTGAAGAACTGATCCTCATCACCATTTTGAAGATCAGCCAATGAAATCTCAATCACTCTATGCTTCAGACCCTCAGACGCAATCTGAAATCACTGTGACAAAATTGTAACACATCAGACTATAGGCATTCCTTAAACCACATACACGGAAATAACATTAATTCACAACAATGAGCTGAAAATGTAACATCAAATCAACAGCACAAAGAACCAATAAGACATGAGGTGATGCACACATTCTGTATACTAGCCACTGTTAACAACTTTACGTATCATTGATACAATGAGGGATCAATGGATAGTACTGGATATCTTTGGCACATTTTGAGCAATATAGCAAATTACCAGCTACAGTAAACAATTAATGATCATCTAATTAAAATGCTTAGTAGCCAACTTCAAAAGAGTTATCAAAATCATTTTCAATTGATTTCACTTTTAAATTATCGGGAAAAACCACGCAAATAGCCTTTTGCCTCCCTTCACTCACCTACCATTGCATGCTCACCCTCCACCCTTAGGCGGCAAAGCTTGTTAAAATAAATTCACTTAAATCGATTCTTTGCCATTTATTTAAACCCAAAATTAGTTTGTATTCACAAAACAACAATTCACAGTATAAAAAAAAAAAAACTTTTCTTTTACTGAAAAGAATGAATTCACAATGAATACATTACAAAAATGAGAAAACCACAATATAGATAGACAGTAACAAAACTTTAACAAAAAAGGCACAAAATCATCTAACAAATTACATTAAATCATAAAAAAATGTTTAATTCAATGTTCAACTCAAAACTACAAAATCTACATACAATATTCCTCTATTACACCAATAATATTCACAAATTCACATATCATTTCAATCAAACAAATAAACAATTCAAAAAAAAAAAAAACAGAAATTTTTTCAAAAACACGCAACTTTAAATTTTGAGATTCACATATTATAAGCTTCTGAGATTCCACAATTATTTTGCAAGTACTGGACTTCTCATCCAAAGTATCTTCTGAGATTCCACATATTTAAGCTTAGCTTGCTTACATGCTTACATATAATTTAGCCAGACCGACTACAAGAGGATAGATAATAAGCACAGTTGCTACAACCCAGGTTATACTTGTATATTAGTTAGCTAATCAATTAAACGCACAGTTGCTACAACTTGAAAGGCCTCAAACAAACCCAGAACTCGGAACAATAATCAATTAAACCCGTAACTCAGAAAACCCACCCTCAACAACCCCGTAAACAGGTATCCCATCCAAAACAAACCCGTAACCCAGGAAAAATCCTCGACCAGATCCCCACCAAACACGAACCCTCAACCGAAACTAAAACCACAAAATTAGGATTAGCTTACTCACCTTTAAATCTCGTCCACCTTCCCTTCACCTTAAATCGGTTTCACTCCTAAGCCACAAAAAATCAATTTAAAATTAACAACAACAATTAGGATTTAAAACAATCAACAACAATCAACAAACAGGCACAAAACGAAAATATTGAAGGCGAGAAAACTTGAAGCTAAAAATCAAAAATACCTTTAGTAAGAAGGTATCACAGTGGAAAACTTGAAGCTTTTGCATGATTCATAGTGAGATAGGCGAGAATGAGATAGAGATTTTGATTTGTGTCTTTGGATCTGAAATTTTGAAAGAAAGACGAAGAAATAGTGAGAAGGTTTAGGGTTAGTGTTGAGATAGAGAAAGGAGTTGAGATAGTGAGAAAGAGACGAAGAAATAGAGAGAAGGTTTAGGGTTAGTGTTAAAAAAAAAACTGGGCTTATATATTATGCGAGATTGGGCCAGGTCTTACAAGGATGGTTATTCAGCTTTTTTGTTATTTTATTTGCTGCGGTTTTTAAACCGCAGCAAATAGATTAAATTACCGGAGCAAATAATTATTTACTGCGGTTTTTAAAAAACCGCAGCAAATAATTTGGTACAATAATACTATTAATGACTATTTGCTGCGGTTCTTTAAAAATCTCAAAGAACCGCAGCAATTGTGACGCAGCAAATGTGGATTTTTGTACTAGTGTAAAGAAATAACACATAATACATACCTGAATTCCTTGCATACCTGCACACATAATTTATTTTTCAAAAATGCCAATTTTCAGAAATTACTATTTTTAGAAAAATTCCATTTTCAAAAAGTTTCCAATTTAAGAAATTCCTCTTTCCAAAAATAAAACTTAGGGTACCCCAAAATAAAATTCATTTTATTTCAAAATCTAAGCTCTGGTCACCACTTTGTAACACCCTGCACTAGTGGAAAAAACCACATTTGCTCTGGTCAAAACCCCACCTTTTGCTCCGGTTTTAGACCGGAGTGGGTGTGGTAGAAGCAATAGGTGTAATTACTTTTTGCTCCGGTCATAACCGGAGCAAAAGGTTGGACTTTTTGCTCCAGTCATTCAAAGAACCGGAGCAAAAAATGGGTTTCCCCACCCAAAAAAGGAGACTTTTTGCTCCGGCCATTAAAATAACCGGAGCAAAAAGTAGATTTCCCACCAAAAAAGGGAGACTTTTTGCTCCGTTCATTAAAAGAACTGGAGAAAAAAGTAGGTTTCCCACAAAAAAAGCTGACTTTTTGCTCTAGTCATTAAAAGAACCGGATCAAAATGTAGGCTTTCCACCAAAAAAAATGACACTTTTTGCTCCGGTCATACATAAAACTGGAGCAAATATTACTCTAAATAAACAAAAAAAAAATTTTTTTTTGCTTTATTAAGCCAAAATGATGGTCAAACTGATTATAAAACATCATTTTTACATTACATTTATTGTTAGAACAACACAAAACAACAATAAAAAATGCAAACAGCAGCTAGCAGCAAGTAGCTACTAGCAAGCAGCTAGCAGCAGCGCAACAGGGCATCATCAAGCTGGGCAGCAGCAAGCAGTAGCGAGCAGGGCGGGGGGCTCACCTACAACAGGCAGCAACTAATAAGAAAACTTAAAAAATGAAACTGAACATCATACATGTTGAGTGAGAGTGCATGTTGAGTACAAAACTCAAAACAAATTGTAAATGACTCATGTCAACAACCAAGATCTTTCCATAAACGCTTGAATTCAGTCTAAACTTACATAACTCATACGGACAAACCACATAAATGTTGGTTCCTAAAACTTTTGTAGTTTTATCCTACTAGATTTCAGACATTGCATAGTCCTTAACATTGTAATGAACATCACAACAACGACTAAACATGAATTAGCTAGCTACCAAAATTGACAAAAGTCATGGATCTATTCAAATAAAAGCCATGTATTCTTCCATTAATTCTTTGTTTCATGCATAATATCTTTCTTTCTAATTGAAAATTCAAGCATTGAATCATATATTAGTCATTCACAATTATTCAGTTACACTAAATCATTTACTGCAAAAGGCTATCATTCAGTTATACAAACATAGTTTTTCACTCATTGTTTCATTCATTGAATCACATTCAATAAATCAATCATTCACTAAGCTACAATGTATGATAATCCATCATTTATCATAATCTATCATGTATCAACAACAGACTGTGATTATAAAGTTGAACTTCCATCAACTAAACCAAATCGCATAAATGCACATATACCATCCAACGACAAATAAAATCATAGAGAATTTACCTTGGCGAAACTCTACCAGCAGGAGTTAGCTGGAACTATTATTAGCCTTGCAAATATCATACGCAAAAATTGAAATTAGAGAGTGATGAGGCACATTGATTAGTATTCAGAAGCATCCCAGAATTTTAGAATGAAAACATTTGAATGAAAACCATGAGGGAGGAACAGTAGCACCGTGAGCGTTAGCCGACAATAGGAGCAGAAGCATAGGCTAACAATAGGAGCAGTAGCAAAGGCTAACAACAACAGCAAGGAGCAAAGGCCAACAACAGTAGCGACAAGAAACAAGGTACAGTGGCGGCATGGGAATCAATTTATACAGTAGCAAATCCATCAACCAGCACCAAAAGCATGATAAAGAAATAGTAACAATCAAAACAATGCAACACATACAAGCCCATTCAACAAACAAAGATAAGTCAATTCATTATTGGTGAAAATATGCTGCGTTCTTTCCTATATTATCATTGCAGTCATATTCATTGCCTAAAAAAACATCATTCTAGTCATATATTCATTGTATAATGAGATAGCAAATAATATCTAAATAAACTCAAAACAATACCTTGCCAAAAACTACAGAAGAAACGAGATAATGAATACTATCTAAATAAACTAGCATAAAACTATGACAGGTGCAACAATAACATAAGTTCAAAACCTTGAATACAAGATTAAGAGACAACAACATGGGGTAGCAACTAGCAACAACAAAAATTGCGATCACTAGCAAAATTCCCTTTAGACATGTACTCCATTGAAAATAAGTGAATGAAAGAGAAAAGTATACAAATCATTGAAATAAACAATTACTGCAAGTCTGATTCAGTTATCATCTACTAAACTATAAATTAGCCATCAATCATGTATTAGTCATTCACAATTAGTCAATCACAGTCCATCAATCAAACTAAAATAAAACCTTACCAGATAGCATTCAATATATGTAAAAGCTAGTCATAGAAGTTGATGAGGCTATCTCACACCTATCAAAAATAAACCAAACCACTCTAACTAATATAGCTAGGGAAGTAGGGATCGAATCCAATGGGAAGCAATTAATCCCATTAGTTCTAAAAAGCTTAAACTGTATAAAGGGCCTTTGAATGTTGAATTAAGACTAAAAAGTTAACTAATGCTAGGATTGAATCGATTAAGGAAACGAATTTATAACTAAGCCTAGGACATCGGTTCACCATAAATTAACAAATGAATTGCGCACAATTGATTAACAGATTATCAATTTCCTTAAATTAAGGTCCACTAATTCTCTCGAATCTAGTCTCCTTCAAAACTCCTCTAAAGGCTCTCGCTCACTTAGACTCGTTTTGCCTATTGTCCTTATGATCTAATTGTGGTAATCTTACCTCTCGGCATCGATTTCAACAATATTAAACTAACAATTAAACCTGGCCAGTATTTAACTGAAAGCAATAAAAGTTGACAACAGGAATTCAAGAATATTAATAGCCAAACTAACAATTATGAGCAAAACATCAAAATCAATCCATGAATCCCCTAGTCCTAGAAAGGGAACTACTCACTCATAATTGAAAGCATAAAAACTAAATCAATAGAAGAAATTAAAGTCCTAAACATGATTAAACTAAACAAACCAACAATAATCAAGAAATTAAAATCTATCATAAAACTAATAAAACTAAGAGCATAAATTAAAACTAATAATAAACAATAATAAAGAACAAGAATTGAGATTGAATAAAACCTGAATATTATTGATTGAATAATTGAAAAAAGTTCCACACTTAGAGAGAATTTTTGACTAAAGCTAGGGTTTGTAAATTGTAAAAAGCGTAAAACTGAATTAGGAGTACAAAATCCTTAAATACTAAGGCTAAACAAGGAGGAAACACGCGAAAAACGCCCTCGGAACCACCTGCTCGGAGGGGTCCGGGCGAGCAGCCCCTACCCGGGCACTCAGCCTCGACCCGGGCGCTTAGCTTAGCCTTGCTTCGTTTCTCGGTTTTTGCTCGTTCTTCCTTAATTACTTCTTTAATTCTTCATTTAGCACTCCTAATCTTCAGTAAAGCTTACCAAATGACTTCAACTCCTCACTAACTTCTTCAAGTTCTTCAAAAGGCTCGGAAAACAACGACAAATCATCGATTCCTGTAAAATCTTATAAAAAGCATAACAAACACTCGAAATAGCAAAAGTTAGTAGAAATGGCTCAAAAGAGCCGCATTAGAGCTAAAAATCAATCGGGATCGGGGGTAAAATACGTGTCAAATATCAACTTATCAGAAGCATTGACTTTCTTTGAATCATTCAAAGATAATTCATTCAAACAAACAAAAAAAAGGAATAGAAAGGCTATCATTCGATCATACAAACATAATTTTGCACTCATTTTTCCATTCTTTCATTCATTGAATCACATTCAATAAATCAAACATACACTAAGTTGCAATGTAAGATGTATTACACCTCCCAATCTAACATTCACTAAGCATCAATGAAAAACAACTAGGCATCACACCTTTTAATCACTCCAATCTAAACATGTAGTACACAAATTTATAGCTGTAGCAAAATCACCTACTTTTACATTGTCTTTGAGTATACACATGCCATAAGATTAGCAAAACATCTCAAAAGAAACCATAAGCATGCCTAATTGTCGATAAATTCAAGCATACTTTAGCAACTGATAATTGTAGAAAAATTATTAGTGGAAATTAACTAACTAATTCCAGTGAAAACAGTAGCTAACCATCAAAACTAAGCTCATGAGGTTGAATCTCCAACTAACAAACCCATGATTTTGAACAATTATGGCATTCATTCAGAAATTTCAACTTTACTAACAATACCAGCAATTTCAACGAAAATGATAAACCGATATCATAATTCAGCTTTTAAAGTATAAATGATAATGTTAGGACATAAGGTCATTGATAAATCGATTGACCTGTTTGGTTCTCCAGAAAAACGAAAAAAGGTCGTAGTACAAAGCATACACGTAGACTATAAGTACATGCAACTTTATTAAATCATTGTACATGACTCTTGCTAACATGGCTCCGTCAAAGCAACTAATCATTTGAAACAACAACTCTCATTGTTTATACCCAGTGTATTAGCTTTACACTACCAATAGGCGGTTTTACCCAAATCCCTCACCAAAGGCAAGTAACCATGTATATGTCTATCAATATGTTGGAGTATTTTTTTGATAAGATAACTTCAGCTTACCATATTCATTCACCTTGGTTTATAAGCATCTCTGGCCACCTCATTTTTAATCTCCTAGAATTTTCAAACTGTAAAAAGTATAATTGAAACATGCATAACCTTTGCACAAAATCAGATTCATCGCCAAAACACTGAATTTTAATGTCCAGTTTACAAAAATTAGCTAATAACACTATTAATTAAAAAAACAATCAGATGTAACTTAAAAATGTGTATAAAAAAACACACTATTAAACAACATATTAAGATTTCTGAACACCAAAATCAAACAAAAAATCACAAAGAGAAGAATCAAACAAAAAATAACAAAATCGGAACACGAAACAAAAATGAATGAAACATACTAGGGTTTCAAAACCCCCAAATCAGAACCAAAAACCCTAAAAATTCGAAAAGGAAAGTAAAATGGAGATAGGAGGAAAAGAGAGTTTGAGTAGTAGAGTGGTACCAGACGTGACGACGACTTCTTCGAGTTAGGGAATGATCGACAATTTGACCAGTGGATGAGAGGAAGATGAGAGATCAGATTAGAGGAAGATGAGAGATGAGAGGAAGATAGGAGAGAGAGAAAGAGATTAGAGGTGAGAGTGAAATAAAATCAATTAGGGTTATAAGGGAATTTAGTTTTATTTTCTACTTTTGCTCCGAGGATTTGACCTCACCGCCTCGTAAGGCAATCAAAGGGCAAGCTCTAGCTGACTTCTCAAAAAAAACCGGAGCAATAAGTCAAAAAGACCGGAGAATATGAATTTTTGCTCTGGTTGTAAATTTGACCGGAGTAAAAAGTAAGTTTTTCTTTTCCTCCATAGACTTTTTGCTCCGATTTTTATTTTCCTCCAAAAGAACCGGAGCAAATGTATTATAGCATATCTTGATTTTTCCACTAGTGCTGGATTTTCCTAACTTCCTAATTCTCATTTTTTTCCAGAAAACATAGTAAATTAATAAGAATTATATTTATTGAAACAACTAAATATGGAAAAACCAAAGTATTACCGCCACCGTGATAACGGCTAAGGCAATTATCAAAGTACTACAACGGAAGTCTTAAAACCAAAACAATTAAAAATAAACTTCAAACAATAAATTAAAAATCAACTTTAAACTTATTACACTTCGGAACCATATTGATGGCCCTTAAAAACCAAACCAAAACTAATGGTCAAAGTCTTTAAAAATCAAATGACATCTAAAATAAATGTAAGTCTTCATAAGCAATTAAAATAAAACAAAGCTACAAACACAGCAAGCGCTCTCACTCCATCCCATCATGAAATGACTTATGCCCACTTGTACCTGAAGCTTTTCTTTTACTAGACGACTACTCACCACAAGTGGGTAATCGTAGGGCCAAGTCCAAGACAAAGCCATGCACACAAANGACAAAGCCATGCACACAAAACAAACAGTCAGCAAAGCTGAGTACATAACTACTAAAGACTATGCAATAATAATAAGAAATAAAACATGCACTCAACTTACCTTTGACAACCTTTTTCCAGTACATGGACTCAATTAATTTATATATTATATTTAAACTTATGGATCCTACATCGAACGGGTTTCCTCCTTAAAAATCATATTGGGCACCAGTTGGGGAGCAACTCCCAAAAGGTATTACTATGTCACATAAAGTAACGGATATCCAGCGCATTAAAAATAGAAAAGAGTACAACATNAAAAGAGTACAACGTCTTGTACTCCAATTAGAAGTCATAGATCACTGTTCCATACGACTCCCCCCATTGTTCATACTCAAGGTATATACGTTCCAAGAGTTTTGATGCAAGTCCTCATACACTTTATGCGATTTAATAGGTTTAACAATGTTATGACTCTCATGCAACATCACATAAAAACATGCATCAAATCACATAAGCCAATTTAATTATCTTCAACTTAAGGTGATTCAAAATTAAATTTAGGTGTGTCTTTTAGATAAACTGAACCATCATGAAATGACTTATACCCACTTGTACCTGAAGCTTTTCTTTTACTAGACGACTACTCACCACAAGTGGGTCATCGTAGGGCCAAGTCCAAGACAAAGCCATGCACACAAAACAAGCAGTCAGCAAAGCTGAGTACATAACTACTAAAGACTATGCAATAATAATAAGAAATAAAACATGCACTCAACTTACCTTTGACAACCTTTTTGCAGTACATGGACTCAATTAATTTATATATTATATTTAAACTTACGGATCCTGCATTGAACAGGTTTCCTCCTTAAAAATCATATTGGGCACCAGTTGGGGAGCAACTCCCAAAAAGTATTACTATGTCACATAAAGTGACGGATATCCAGCGCATTAAAAATAGAAAAGAGTACAACATCTTGTACTCCAATTAGAACTCATAGATCACTGTTCCATACGACTCCCCCCATTGTTCATACTCAAGGTATATACGTTCCAAGAGTTTTGATGCAAGTCCTCATACACTTTATGCGATTTAATAGGTTTAACAATGTTATGACTCTCATGCAACATCACATAAAAACATGCATCAAATCACATAAGCCAATTTAATTATCTTCAACTTAAGGAGATTCAAAAATAAATTTAGGTGTGTCTTTTAGATAAACTGACCCATCATGAAATGACTTATGCCCACTTGTACCTGAAGCTTTTCTTTTACTAGACGACTACTCACCACAAGTGGGTCATCGTAGGGCCAAGTCCAAGACAAAGCCATGCACACAAAACAAGCAGTCAGCAAAGCTGAGTACATAACTACTAAAGACTATGCAATAATAATAAGAAATAAAACATGCACTCAACTTACCTTTGACAATCTTTTTGCAGTACATGGACTCAATTAATTTATATATTATATTTAAACTTACGGATCCTGCATCGAACGGGTTTCCTCCTTAAAAATCATATTGGGCACCATTTGGGGAGCAACTCCCAAAAGGTATTACTATGTCACATAAAGTGACGGATATCCAGCGCATTATAAATAGAAAAGAGTACAACATCTTGTACTCCAATTAGAACTCATAGATCACTGTTCCATACGACTCCCCCCATTGTTCATACTCAAGGTATATACGTCCAAGAGTTTTGATGCAAGTCCTCATACACTTTATGCGATTTAATAGGTTTAACAATGTTATGACTCTCATGCAACATTACATAAAAACATGCATCAAATCACATAAGCCAATTTAATTATCTTCAACTTAAGGTGATTCAAAATTAAATTTAGGTGTGTCTTTTAGATAAACTGAACCTCCTGTACCACACATTAACTGTGAGTGGCTAATAACTTGCTTTCTTCTTGACCACACATTAAACTATGAGTGGCAACATGTCTAAAAATAATTGCTCATAACTTCTTTTAATAATATGAATAAAAATTCACAACTATCTTTCTTGTTGATTAAGTAACTAACCAACTTCAAAATAACTTCCTTCCTTGATCAATAAACTATTGGCCAAATTAAACTGATCATAACATTCCAATTCAAGCTTATAAAAATTAAACTTTCTATTTAACATGGAATGTCATCAAACTTTGAAAGCATGCTACTAACAAACTTGTCATGCATATAAACTCATGATTCAAAACAAGCATACAAGATTTCATGTATTCAAGAATTGTTCAAGCATGCATTCTAACTCCTGTGTTTGTCTTTAGTAGTTACGTACCTTGTATAATAACTGTGCTCCGCCACAACTTCTAGAAGAGGACTAGTTCAAAGTCTCCTACACAAGGAAAAACCGAACTAAATTAAAACTTTGTTGACTAAATTTTACAACAACTATAACTAACTTCTAAATTTGAAAACTCTGTCCAAAACTTCCTTATATGGTCTCTATTCAATTCCATTCTTCACTTTAACTTTTCCATCGCAATACTACTAAGTTTTCGGGACTTATTTGTGCTTTATAAAACCTTAATAAAAAATTTATGCCACCTTAGAAAAGTGGACAGCAATCTAAATTTATCAACACTCCTTGAAAACTTCCGAAAACAATACAAATCAATCATACAATGTATTACTTAACTTATATGATCAAATTATGCTAATTACATACTTTAAAAGCCTAATTAATTTATTTCTAAAATCTGGACAGCATGTTAAACATGCTCAAAATCACTTTTAAACTTCATAAAACATACTAAAATTTATATAGATTAATATAGAATTGATGTGTGATTATACTAGTACAATTTGGACATTTAAAACTTAATTTAACTTGTTTCTATTAAAATTTCAGATTTATTTATAAACTTTAAAGTCATGAAAAACTTATGAAAAGCATCATAATTTCATGCCAAAACACTTCTACAATCTACTAACATACTTATGAAATCAATCTAGGCTTTAGAACAATTTTTCATATGCCAAAACATGTACATAATATTTATTCAACTCAAATTCATAATTATAAAATTTGGACAGCTACATAAAATAAGTTTAAAACCCTTAAAAATCAATCAAAACTTAATAACATCATCATAAAGTCACCCAATAATAATCTATGATCATGATATCAAAGTTTAGAACATAAAAATTCATAAAATCATAATTTCATAAAATTTTCAAACCCTAATACATAATTTCATGAACAACAAAATTAATTCATGCCTTAAAACAATTCATACTTATATCAAAACATGATTAAACTTATAAAACATGATTAAACTTATAAAACATGATTAAACATAATTATAAACATGAATTTGCAAGATTGAATCAAAAATGTAGAAGGAGAAATTTTTTTTTTATAAAGAGTTCGAAAACATACCAAAAACAAGGAGGAAGTGCAGCGGTGGCGCGCGATGGCCGGCTAGGTGACGTCCGGCATACGACGGTGGCTGGCGGTGGCAGCGAAGGGGTCCGGCTGGGCACGGATCCCGAAGCAGCCCCAAAAAAAATTTATTTTTTTTATTTTATTATTTTTCAGATTTCCGAACTGAAAAATTTTTTTTTTTCGGAAATTTGAAACCCTTTTTTTTCTTCCTTTTTCTCTCTAGATTGGAATCCTAACGACTAGTATAATCATGAAGTTTTGAAATTTTAGGTTTTATAGGGTATTTATAGGGCCCAAAGTAGGATTTTGATGTGGCCCACACATACTCCTAAATAAATTAGGAAACCTTTGAAATCTATTTTTAGAAGCTTTTTAAAATATTTTTAACCATAAAAATATTATTTAATAACACAAATAACTACTTTCAACCAAAAATTGTTATATATTTTATTTTTATTAATTTTTTTTTTAATATTCCTATTGAACATGATTTTCAATAAAAATATTAAAATTATACGAATAAAATACAAAAATTATGCGCATAAAGTACAAGAAATACTTTGTTTAAATACATGAAAATGTGGGGTATTACAATCGCAGTCTTGCAGGTGCTCTTCAGTACCTCACTTTTACTCGCCCTGATATAGCATATGCGGTACCACAAATATGTTTGTTTATGCACGACCCAAGGGAGTCACATTATAGTGCATTACAACGTATCCTACGTTATATTCAAGGTATCATTGATCATGGGTTGCATTTATATCCTTCTGCTCCTAAGCGGTTGATCACATATACAGATGCAGATTGGACAGGTTGTCCAGACACTCATCGATCAACATCTGGATATTGCTGTTTTCTGGGTGATAATTTAATTTCTTGGTCGTCGAAGCGTCAACATACTTTATCTAAGTCGAGTGCCGAGGCGGAATTTCGAGGGGTCGCTAATGTAGTTTCCGAGGCTTGTTGGCTCCGTAATCTTCTACTTGAGCTACATTGTCCTCTCCGGCAGGCTACTATTGTTTACTGTGATAATATTAGTGTTGTGTACTTGTCTACTAATCCAGTTCAACACCAACGCTCGAAACATGTTGAATTGGATATACATTTTGTTCGTGAAAAAGTCGCTTTAGGACAAGTTCGAGTACTACATGTTCCCACACGCCATCAGTTTGCGGATATTTTTTCAAAAAGGCCTGTCTCGTGACTTATTCTTGGATTTTCGATCCAGTCTTAGCGTCCGACCTCCTCCCGCTATGACTGCAGGGATTTGATAGAGAGAATATTCATCCAAAAATCTCTAAAATAATATCCTCTATATTATACACCTATAATATCTTTATGATAATATTTAGGTAAATATATCTTTTGATTATTTAACCCCTATAAATACAATCAATGAATTTGACTCCAATTCAAGGGAGTTTTTACAAACTAATACGATGTTTATTAAACCATAAGAGTATATATGATTGCATTGACTATAATTACAAAACCCCAAGTTGAATATATATATATATATATATATATATATATATATATATATATATATATGTTTACTATGTAACACTCGACTATTTATAGTTCTCCTTTTCTCCATGTGTTTGATCATTTTATCAAATTTCGTTGAGCTTTTGCACTTGATCCCGATGTTTTTAATTTGATCGTTATTCTTACATGCAGTATTCCCTATATAGTTATCCTTTTCTTTGTATGTTTGATCATTTTTATCAAATTTTATTGAAGATTTTCTATATAATTACTCGATCAGATGATGATTTTTAAATGATATGAGACATCGTCGGCGCCAATAGATATTCATATAGTCTTATTAACCACTTGGTCTTCCACGCGTATTTGTGAGGCTAATCATGCACCAAACTATGGACTAATTAGCCAGATGATTTCACTGATTACTAATTTATAACTAGAGTAAGTAGTATGAAGTAATAGCAAAGACTACTACACCTTAATAAAACATGCATTGAGTCAGCTGTCAAAAGAGGGAGGAAGAATACAGATTTGGCCATATATCAAGTTGATTTATTTGCATTCAAACTTACTAGTAACGCATGCATTTGAGATACGCTTATTTACAATTAAATTACCTAGCTCTGTTAAACATGCATCCAATAGAAACTAGCCATGTCAGCATTTTAAATACAAAACTATGATTATGTGGCTTTATATTATTGGACAGTCTTTTGGACCTACATATAAGGTCTTTAAA
>PYUH01000310.1:417406-496621 GCA_016808085.1 Suaeda aralocaspica | reverse complement strand
TATATATATATATATATATATATATATATATATATATATATATATATATATATGTTTACTATGTAACACTCGACTATTTATAGTTCTCCTTTTCTCCATGTGTTTGATCATTTTATCAAATTTCGTTGAGCTTTTGCACTTGATCCCGATGTTTTTAATTTGATCGTTATTCTTACATGCAGTATTCCCTATATAGTTATCCTTTTCTTTGTATGTTTGATCATTTTTATCAAATTTTATTGAAGATTTTCTATATAATTACTCGATCAGATGATGATTTTTAAATGATATGAGACATCGTCGGCGCCAATAGATATTCATATAGTCTTATTAACCACTTGGTCTTCCACGCGTATTTGTGAGGCTAATCATGCACCAAACTATGGACTAATTAGCCAGATGATTTCACTGATTACTAATTTATAACTAGAGTAAGTAGTATGAAGTAATAGCAAAGACTACTACACCTTAATAAAACATGCATTGAGTCAGCTGTCAAAAGAGGGAGGAAGAATACAGATTTGGCCATATATCAAGTTGATTTATTTGCATTCAAACTTACTAGTAACGCATGCATTTGAGATACGCTTATTTACAATTAAATTACCTAGCTCTGTTAAACATGCATCCAATAGAAACTAGCCATGTCAGCATTTTAAATACAAAACTATGATTATGTGGCTTTATATTATTGGACAGTCTTTTGGACCTACATATAAGGTCTTTAAAAAAGTCAAAGGTATATCAATAAAAAGTCTAATATAGATCAATAACGATTACAAACTAAAAAGGCCCATAGTTTGACTACATCTTAATAGTTGGTCAATTTGTTTGTTTTCTAATATTTAAATACTTATAAAATTTTAATAAATGAAGGATGACAAAAGAAGTTTTATTTGACCTTTTCATTATAATTGGCTGGTGAAGTCCAAAGGTGTGAGTTGTGCATGCATAAAGGGCGTCTCTCATAAGCATATGCAAAGGTGGACGTTGGAGTAATAAATTTTAATCGTTTGAATTATTAGCTCAATTGTATGTATTATCACTCAATCTATTTTGTATACAGATATATATATATAAATATACAACTACATACACATATTAACATAAACAAATTTAATCGTAATAATCACCGCAACAATAGTCATCAACAACCAAGTACAAAGTTTTGTTGTTGATTATTAGTTTTATTTTTATTAAGTATTCAATATTATACGTACGTTTTTACTTCATATTGCTTGTTAAAGTGAAATAAGTTGTATAGTTGACATTTATTAATTTAAAATACTAGTGAAAAAGATAATATTTGTCTAATATAGCACAACAAATAATTTCATTTCATTGGTTTGTATAAAAGTCAAAAATAAGTGAAAACCCCTATTAGAATAATATACTTCTTCTAAGATAATCATTTGACTATTAGGAGGATGAAAGTTCCGTACATTTGAGTCTATATATATGCTATTATGCAAATTGAAAGGTTGTTATAGAATATATATATTGCAGCTGAATATATTATAATTAAGACACCAACGTAAAACAGCCGCCCAAAGAATAAAGTTAGAGTTTTTGGCTTATGTCTTTGAATATTTTATTCTATTTCAATTAATACAAAAATATTGTTTCTTTTTCTAAACATATTTTAGGACAATTGTTATTGTATTGGATCACGTAAAATGACGATGGAAAATAAGATTAGTGNGAAGAATACAGATTTGGCCATATATCAAGTTGATTTATTTGCATTCAAACTTACTAGTAACGCATGCATTTGAGATACGCTTATTTACAATTAAATTACCTAGCTCTGTTAAACATGCATCCAATAGAAACTAGCCATGTCAGCATTTTAAATACAAAACTATGATTATGTGGCTTTATATTATTGGACAGTCTTTTGGACCTACATATAAGGTCTTTAAAAAAGTCAAAGGTATATCAATAAAAAGTCTAATATAGATCAATAACGATTACAAACTAAAAAGGCCCATAGTTTGACTACATCTTAATAGTTGGTCAATTTGTTTGTTTTCTAATATTTAAATACTTATAAAATTTTAATAAATGAAGGATGACAAAAGAAGTTTTATTTGACCTTTTCATTATAATTGGCTGGTGAAGTCCAAAGGTGTGAGTTGTGCATGCATAAAGGGCGTCTCTCATAAGCATATGCAAAGGTGGACGTTGGAGTAATAAATTTTAATCGTTTGAATTATTAGCTCAATTGTATGTATTATCACTCAATCTATTTTGTATACAGATATATATATATAAATATACAACTACATACACATATTAACATAAACAAATTTAATCGTAATAATCACCGCAACAATAGTCATCAACAACCAAGTACAAAGTTTTGTTGTTGATTATTAGTTTTATTTTTATTAAGTATTCAATATTATACGTACGTTTTTACTTCATATTGCTTGTTAAAGTGAAATAAGTTGTATAGTTGACATTTATTAATTTAAAATACTAGTGAAAAAGATAATATTTGTCTAATATAGCACAACAAATAATTTCATTTCATTGGTTTGTATAAAAGTCAAAAATAAGTGAAAACCCCTATTAGAATAATATACTTCTTCTAAGATAATCATTTGACTATTAGGAGGATGAAAGTTCCGTACATTTGAGTCTATATATATGCTATTATGCAAATTGAAAGGTTGTTATAGAATATATATATTGCAGCTGAATATATTATAATTAAGACACCAACGTAAAACAGCCGCCCAAAGAATAAAGTTAGAGTTTTTGGCTTATGTCTTTGAATATTTTATTCTATTTCAATTAATACAAAAATATTGTTTCTTTTTCTAAACATATTTTAGGACAATTGTTATTGTATTGGATCACGTAAAATGACGATGGAAAATAAGATTAGTGCAAGATATTATACATTTTTGGTTTTACATAACGTTAAATGCTTGTAGTTTTATTGAATTTTTTTTTTTTTTTAAAGCATAGGTGCATATATTGCATAACTCTTGGCCATTTGTACCTAGAGAAATCTTGTGTACATCAAAGTGTAGGATAAAGCGAGTGTACATATACGGTGGTTTCAAATCACACTATTTTTTTTTTTCTGGTGCTAGGGAGCCACAAGGGTGAGGTGAGAATCGATCCCATAACCTCTTGGAAATTAGGAAAATAGCTTTAACCACTTGTGCTACTCCTCACTCTCAAATCACACTAAAATGAATAGTTGCTACCCCATGATTAAAAGTTTAAATATGAGATGATTACTAAATTCATTGGGTGATTTAATTTTAAGTTTTTAGCTGGTTATACACTCTAATTTAGGGAACGTTTGATATTCAAAAATTTTGATTACGCCTATTATATATACTGCAAACATGTGAATTGTCTTACATCGGATCGAGATGGGTAGATGAAGGGAAATTCCTAGTATCTAACTGTTAGATACTAGGAATTTCCCTTCATGAGAGATTTGTATATGTGTACCATTAGTGCTCCTCAAAGTTATCTATTTTTATCAAATTGATTTGTTAGATGCAAAATTTGCATGTAGCCATTAGATACTAGAAATCCCTTATAAATGAACTATGATAATATCTTAGACTATTAATTAAGTTTATTTATTTAATAGTTTATGTACCATAGGTCACAATAAAATTTCATTTTATATAACCTTGGTACTCCGCACTATGCATTACCATTATGCTGGATTAAATTAATGTTTTGTCTTTCAAATTTTGAGATGAAAACTTTGATATGTTTCAATGCTTCATTCTTTCAATTCATATCTTTAATTCACAAAATCTATACAAAACATAGAATTATCTAGCATGGGAAACGCAAAAGAATAGTCATCAAGGTCAATCATATACATATCTATTGATCTACGTACTAAAAAATAAATAAATAACTGTCATGATCAATGAGGCAAGAAGTAATTTTTTGTAGTTTAATTCATAGATATGGCTAGTTGCCTAGTTAAGATAGGGTCAAACCGTCATTTTCGTTTGAAGAACGTACCTTTGTAATATAATTACAATAATATAATTATGCAAGATCTCCTATGTGAATTCAAATTGAATACTTTGTACGTATGTGTGATTTTTTGGATGAGTACTTTTGTATCTAAAAAATTGCCATCTTTGCATAATTTTTTTTGTATGAGTATTTGATTTTATTTTTATATATCGAATATAAATTGGTAAGATTGATCGAATGGAAATATGAATAATAATGAATGATGATTCTCTTAACTCTAAAGTTTTTCCCTAAAAGACCAAAATTTCTTAATGTATGCTCCTTCAATTCCTTTGCCTTGAGAGGTTTAATAAGTGGTTTTTTGCCTTGCTTGTTGCATGCATAGCTAGAACTTTGGCTCATGCTAAAGTTGATTTTTGTTTTGTCAAGAAAACACCGGTTCTATCATTATAATTGATCGCATAGATCTTATAATGAATTAATTACTATATTGTATGACGTTGCATGCATAAATTCAAGGTTTAATAAAGACATATTACATCTATAAAAGTTATCGTTAAATCATGCTATGTACTTATATATATTGTACAAACCCAATCCATTAATAAAGCAGAGTAAATATGTCAAAAACCATATATCAATTTTTTGTAAAACACTCAAAGACGTACAATAAGTTTTCTCCTGCAATTCTTTATTAGAATATTGCTTCTCCCCGTTCCCTAACGTTCATACACATCCATATTATACCTATATACATGTGATTTGTTAATTCAACACAAGCAACTAGTTCAATTAGTATTTTTTTAATACTACAAGCTAAGTCTACAAAGCTAAAACTACAACTTACAAATAATCTACTCCTAGTTATATGATATTAGCATTGATTTTAATTTATCCAATTAGAAAATTTCCTTGATTATTATAGAATCTGTCAAAATATCCTAGTGTTTTTAATCTTAAATTTCAATTATATTTTATGCAATATTTGTGACCTTTTAAATTAGACATGAATCTTCTATACAAGAGGCCCCCACAAAGTCAACACATTAGGGTCATGGATTCCCTTTGTGGACAGCTATATTTAATTAAAAAAAATCTTATATAATCATGTTCTAATCCATTTCTTCTTCTGTCATCAAATGTTAATTAAAGACTTAATTGATGGTTAAATTTAATAAAAATAAATTAAATCTCTTTGGTTAACCACTCTTTTTCCACGATCTAGCCTCCTTTGATTTGATTATATATATGTTTATCTGTAGTACACATGTGCTAGCTGCTAGGTATATATCATCAACCATCATCATTCGTTTGTTGAGAACTACTCTAATTAAACCATATTATTTTTATTAATATTCTCCTCCAAATAAGGGTAGTAGACAAAAGGTTGAATTACTAATTAATTAGTTTTAGATGTAAACTTCTTACATTAATTAATTAGCCTCTTACTATATATATTTATACACATTAAGTTCTCCTAACTCACAATTCTAAATTGCAGTTAGTTGAATTGCCTTGCTCATAACTACTACATACAAATAAGAGATCAAAAATGGAGGCTGAGTTAAGTGGTTCTTCAATCTGCAATAATGATCAAGTAAGTAATTTTTAACCAGATTATATAATTTCCCGGGTGTTGTGAATTGGTTCATACAGTCAGTCCTATATGTAGGATTATGCTTTGTTGAATCTGTCATGTTTTAATGGTGTTTTTGACGATTTTTTTTTGTGCACCATAAAAATGTGTAACTTATTATTATCAATTGATATTTACATGCATACGTGATAATAGTAAATACACAAAGGTAGGATATATAGAAGGTTTTTGGTTTTTATGATCATGGGCGAAAATGAATTTTAGTCATGACTCATTTTGGTTAACATAAGTGTTGTATGTTGTTGTAATGAAGGAGGAGCTTCTAAAATCAGCCAAAGAAAAGATGGGAGAAGTAAAAGAAGAAAATGAAAGATTAAAGATGGTATTATCACAAATCGTTAAACAATACCAATCTCTAGAGAAGCAAATTTCGACAATGGCTCAATCCAAACAATCAATGGACACAACTAATTCATCAAGCAACAATATTCGAGAGGAAGATGATGATGGAAACCAAGAGCCTGAGATGGTTTCCCTAACTCTTGGGAGTTGGAATGGTAATAATAAGAAACATAACAATTCTAGCACTAAGAAACAAGAAAGTGATGATAATAATCCTTTGAGTAAAAGAAGAAAAGTTGAAGGAGAGTTAGAGTTAGGTCTAGATGATTATTGTAAGAAGATTCAACAAAACCCTAGTATTACTCTAAATGGTTCGATCAATCACAATGTTTCGAGCTTGGAGAGTGCAAACAAAGATCAACCTAAGGAAAACGTCCAGGCATTGGCATCAAATAGTCGAGATCTTAAGGAAAAAGAGAACATAGTAAGCTCTAAAGAAGGAGATGATCAAGAGAACTTGCACCAACCACAAGTCAAGAAGACTAGGGTTTGTATTAGATCAAGATGTGACTCTCCAACGGTTAGTAGTTTATCTATCTTATTAATATTTTTATAAATGAAGGATTGTTTTATGAGGTTATGAGTTTATGATATGAATTTTCGGTATGATTATTTCATAAATTAACTAAAACATGATTTTTCCATGAAATAGATACATGATGGATGCCACTGGAGGAAGTATGGGCAAAAAATTGCCAAAGGAAATCCTTGTCCTCGAGCTTACTATCGATGCACAGTTTCCCCTACTTGCCCAGTCAGAAAACAGGTACTTGGTTTATTCAAAGTATTATACTTACTCCATTCCATATCAGTTGCAACGTTCCACTTCAATACGCATTTTTAGAAAGAGAATTGATCGAAAGCATAAATGAGCGAAAATAAATTTTATATCGACAACTTGTAGATTACCACTTGCATGTGTAAAAATTATTTTGATTAATTTGCTCGTTTACATCCTCAAAACTCTTCCTTAAATATTTGTTAAAGTGCAGCGTTGAAACTCATTGGGGACGGAGGAAGTATATATTTGTTAAAAATATTTATTTAAATTAGAGAAATAGTATTTTATTTAGATATTAAGGTAGTTTGTTTAGATTCAATTGAAATTTGTCTTGTTCAACATTATGAACAAAATTTAAAAACAACAAAGTTTTTCTTAGAATTTATTAGTACTGATGTGGAATTCGAAACCATGATCCACTTTCTCGGGCATCAATGAGGTCTTTGACCTGTACAAAATAATACGAGTAAAAAACAAATGCTTCAAACTAATGTTAAATACATGGGTTATTAAATTTTCAAGATAATAGTAGTAGTAGACTTGGTTGATAAACCAAGGATTATTTTAAATTTTTAATTCAGCAACTTGGTTGGGAGTCATAAAATAATAAGGTTGTTTGAACTTTGAAATACTCAACTTGAAAAAATATTTAAATTATAGTTCATCTCTTCTTTGAATCAAGCTTTATAAAACAATTGAATGAATAGCATAGTTAGCTAGCCCCATTCTTAATGTTTTATTTTTTAAGGAAAAAAATATAATATATACATATTTGGAAAACTATGACAAGATAAAATATAATTTGATGCTTTTAATTATGATTTTATATATTTTTGTCAAATTTATTCTTAACTTAATTTTATTCATAATTTTTTAAGCAACTTGTAGACGAGTATATTATAACAAATTAAAAGATCCGTTTACCTTTTTAATAAGACATAACAAAACTCTCGTGGCCTCATTTGTAGAATTATAAACTCGATAATATCAATAGTATACAGTAGCGTATCACAATTTTTGTGCTATAAATATGTCTATAATAATTATATTTTCCACTAGAATGGTCAACAATCAACATATGATTTGTCTCAATTGCATAACATGATCAACAATATAGTAAAAATCTCATGTTCATATATATTAGCTTATAATTGAATACGGAGTAATTAACATGCATTTGAAATTTTATGTGTTAGGTACAAAGATGCCCTCATGACATGTCCATCTTGATCACAACCTATGAAGGCACCCACAACCACCCACTCCCTCTCTCCGCCACGGGCATGGCATCCGCCACCTCAGCTGCGGCCGCAATGATCAAGACCAATTCCTTAACCTCCCAAACACCAACCCTTACAAGGCCTATGGGTCTAACTACTTCATCCCTAGGACTCCATAATGCCTCAAGTCTAATGACCACTTTCAACAATAATCCATCCTTAATCTCGGCTTCATCACATAACTCTCACCCTACAGTTACCTTAGACCTTACTCTACCAAATTCCGGCTTTACTTCCTTTGATTGGCTATCATCTTCATCAAGAAACTCTAGCTTTCTTAATTTTTCGTCTTCGCCTGCCTCTTCATCACTACCTTCACTTGACTTCTCTACTACTAGCTCATTACCTTCTACTACTTCTTGGGCTAATGGATACTTGTTACCTTACAACAACAATAATAATGCTAGGAATACTACTAATAGTACTAATACTAATAGTATGTACCGAAACCCTAGTAATAATAAAAATAATGGTTCACAACAACAGTCATTGAATGAGACAATAGCTGCCGTGGCTACTAAGGCTATTGCGTCAAACCCTAATTTTCAGTCAGTTTTGGCAGCAGCAATTTCGTCTTACGTTGGAAATAAGGCTAATAATAATAACAATGTTAGTAATGAACAATCATCAGAAGATGGTGGTCGAAGCTTGACATTGTTTCCTACTCCATTGTCATTGTCGACCTCGTCAAAGAACACTGCTTCTGTAACAACAGATTCAAAGGCACATGGATGTTGATGAAATGATACTAGGGTTTAGTTATACATATGTGCTTGGATTGTATATTTCCATTTTAGTGTTGAATTTTTTTTTCTTTATTTTTTTTTTTTTTTGTGCAACAAACTCTGGGTTTTTCGCTTGCAAAAACTGAATTGTACGTACATATACATACTACGATCTATGAATTGAACAATTATACTTGTGTTCTAGTGTCTCAATTTGGTCAATTTTTTTTTATTTTTTTATTATTATTAGCGAAGTTATATTTCTTAAGCTATATCATTGACAAAAATAACTAGACATGCACCTGAACACTGTTGATTTATTAGATAACCTTTTGGTTGTAGACACAAAAGTGACATATATGGTGAATCCATTGTGATATTATATAATTCTTCATCGACTAACCAATGCTACGATAATCTATTACAATTTTTGGCATCTTAGAAATAAGAAAAGTCTCTCTCCTTAACATCATCCTTCAAGAGAGATTGAATTGATCTTTAGAGGAGAAAGAATCAATGTGTTAGTTTTGACAAACAATAATGATTAAACTAGAGACAAGTAAAGTAGAGACAAGTATAGAGAGAGTGAGAGACAAGTAGAGAACACGCGATTTTAGCGAGGAAACCTTTCCTAGGCCCAATAGGAAGGAAAAAACCTCGACCACTAGGGATTTTGACTCAATTCTCTTTTTACTAACTAGGGCCAACGACTCTGTTACAATCCTAGTTAGTACGGACTTCTCTAAGTACCACTCAGTACTTTGTTCTCCCTGAACTTGTTCCCCCTGAACAAGTTCTTCTCTATTCTCTTTCTCTTTCTCTCTTGGTGGCTTGACCAGCCTTCTCTATTCTCTAAGTACCACTCAGTACTTCTCTATTCTCTAAGTACAACTCAGTACTTCTCAATTCTCTAAGTACAACTCAGTACTTCTCTATTCTCTAAGTACAACTCAGTACTTATTCCCTTGAACTTGTTCCCCTGAACGAGTTCTTCTCTTTCTCTTTCTCTTTACAAGTGATTCACTCAAATCACTCTCCTCTCCCTGAACTCAAGATTACAGACTCATAAAAGTGAACACAATCCTAGTACAACTGACTTTTGTACCTAGTCTTGTATGCTTCCTATGAAGTGCGTAAGTCTTAGTTGAATTTCTTCTCTTCTGATCTTCAGTATATATAGTGAAGTTACACGTAGGGTTTCTCTGATTTCCTTCCTTGTTTTCACGCTTCATATCTCACCAATATCTTGGTGAATATTCTTCATAAAGTGAATTTAGATTAATTCTCCATCTAAATTCACATAGATTTGTTACCATAATCTTGTGTATATCTTTTCCAAATATATTCAAAGATCTTTTACGGTATCTTCTTAGAATATATCTTCCATATCTTCTCAGAATATATTTTGAAGTCTTGTTGTCATATATTCTCTGAATATTCTCAAGTGTATAAATCTTCTGAATTACGTATTAATTATTTCGATACGTACTTGAGACATCTGAACTTGAGACAAGTTCTTCTGTTGGTACAACGGCTACTAATATATGTTTATCTTGACATCAAACAAGTAACCCATTAGTAGTATGTGTTTGTCACCATCAAAACCCCTAGGGTCAACACAATGACACTTAAAAAAACCAACAGCTGTATATTAATAAATAGAAACATCATGGTAAAAGAATAGGGGTTTTCATTAGTTTGAATTAATTGAAACCTCCGAAAAATAAATGATGGAGGCAAAAGTTTTGATGTGAAAATACTGCTGCCATTCACATCCGGGTTCTTGGTGGTTTTGCCTTTGGGTTTTTTCCTATTGCGATTGCGGGGTTTTTCTCATTTTAGACTTTACTGCCTTTATGTGTGTTGTTTAATTCTAATATTTTACATATCATAGTTGACACGTTCTAAAAGTTTAGCCATCTTGGACGTTTTATGAAGAAAACACAATTTTCAAAATATGCAATTTGCTTGGATTGCACGATTTTTCACAGACAACTCGCATTGATCCAGAAGGCATGTGAGTATGCTTTGGAAAGCTTATCCAATGTAATTTTAAGGAAACAAAAATGATAAATCTAATAAAATTGGGAGCATGGAGTTTTTAGCCGTTTTCTTCAGACTGTCATGCACTCATGCTGGAAATCAGAGTTTTATTAGAATTTGTTAATTACCTAAATTGGTTAGGATGTTATTTTCAATAGTATGTGCGTGTGATTAGGCTTATTTGTTGATTTTTATCTTTTAGAGTCTAGATAGGATATTGTTAGGAAAGTGTATTTTGATTAGATATTTGTAACTATAAATATCCTTTGTTTTCATCAATAAAATTCAATTCAAGTCTTGTTTTGAGTCAATTTTATGCATGTGCATAGAAGCTAATTTTGAATGAATGTAAGTTCGAAATTATATATTCGATCTTGTGACCTGAGAGTTAACTAATTACCCTTAGTTTTAGGTGAGTGAAGCCTAAAATTAAGTGAGTTTAGTTTGTTAATTTGGTGTGTGAAGCTCATCAAATTAATCACAAAAATCCCTTTTAATATGTGAGTTAAGTGTGAGTGAAGCCTTATACCCAAACTAAACCCTTAGTGTTCTTTCAATTAAGTGAAGTTTGTTTGAGCCTAAGCCTAAATGTACCAAAATCCACATCAAATTTGGGGGTGTTTAGGGTTTTTCAGAGAAAAGAAAAGTAAAAAGCTTAGGTACGGAGTAATCCATAATATTATCTCTTTAAGAGAGTGTTATCCATGCTTGGGTAGATGTATATTGTGCTTTATCAATTAATTTCTTTATTATTCTTGTGTTGGCTGATTATAGCCTCATCAAGAGATTGCTATATAAACATATGTAATGAACATTCATCTAATTCCACTACATGGTGATCCTCTAGATCCGATCCCTGAGAACGTGATAGTGAAAGTTACCCAAACAAAAAAAACTCTTATACAAGCTACTAAATGTGAAATTTTGATCAACTCTAAAATTCTAGTCATCTATTACATTTTCACTTACAAGGCTGTTCAAAATTAAAATATACTTTCTCTATTTTTTTTTTAAACAAATTGTTAAAATCTAAATTATTTAAACATGGCTCAATCTTTGAACACTAAAGATAATAAAATGAACATCAGTATCAAAAATAATGAACACTAATAGTAAGAAAATGAAAATCAGTTTCAATAAAATGAAATCATTATAAATAAGTAAACTAAAAAAATAACTTAATAAAACAAATAAAACAAACAATTTAATAAATAAAGCAACTGACAAAATGAATATAAGAGAGAACAAACAGTTATTTGGGACAAAATTCAATTTTTGAAAAAAAAAACGAAAAAAAAAAAATCAACTGTCGCGCGTGTTAAAACAAACATATATTTAAACCCACCCCCTTATTTTCCCCTCACTTTCGTCGGATCCTTTCAACCCTAATTTCCTCTCTCCCTCTCTAACCCTAATTTACTCCAATCATTTCATAATCTAACATGAAAGAGTGTTAACACATTGTTTCTTTTGCATCATATGAAACTTCAAGTTTTGGGGTAAAAATTATTAAACCCATATGACTTAATTTAATTATTATATCCAATCAATAATTTTATAAATTTAAATTATGGTGAGTTTTAATGCCAATACTAGTGATCAATTTATTAGATATATGTAGGTACGGCCACGACTACGATGTGATATAAGAATATTGATATGTGTTTCTTTTTATAGTTGCATGGCAAGAAAATAAAACAATATTAATCCAATAATAACTCATACAATGCTGGAGTAATTATAGTCATGATACATGTTATTTTTGTTACACATAATACTCTTAAAGCGTTTTACATAATTATGGTACATTATCAATTTTACTAAACATATTTTTTTATGAAGGTTTATAATAAGAATGTATCATTTAACAAATTTTTCATTGTCAATAGCCATGTCTTTTATTATCAATGATTCTTATCTTTGGAACCTATTCTACGATGCTTCAAGTGTGCTCAAGGTTGATCAACAGTTGATGTTGTCCTTTTGGCATATCAATTTGATTGAAGCATTTGATAAGTCATAAGTGCGTTTTATGCTCATAATTTACCCCCTTTTTATATTGGTTTTTGGCTCTAACTTGGCTCTGTTGGGTTAATTCTACTAACTTTGGATGCTTTTAGTGCCTTGTGTTTTGGTTTGGAATATATTGCAGGAATTGATAATTTGTATCGATTTTTGTATCACTTTGGGCACTTTGTGAGTTAGTAGGAAGGAGTTACAAGGGATCTAGGACATTCAGAACCTTTGGGAAAAAGAGAAGTCGAGTTTTGGAGCTTACAAGCGAAGATGGAAGACCTAGAAGGCAAAGTGCGTTATACTCGGTCCGAGTGCAATTCACCAGGTCAAAGTGCGTTGTGCCCGAGTACCTGGCAAATTGTTATTTTCAAGATTATTGAGTTTTTCTGACTTGATTGGACTTTGTATATATAGGGCTTCTATCCTAAGCCTTTGTACGCCAGTTTATAATAATTTTTAGATTAGTTTCTCTTAGGTTTTTTCCTCTCTAAACGTTTGCGTTATTAACTTTCATTAATTCAATAAATCAATTTCCAGGTTTATTCAATTCTCTCTATTTTATTAAATTTAGTTAGCTTATGTTTTTAGTACTATTTTCTGTCACTAGAACTATTAATTTATTTTCCCTAGGTGTATATGTTAATTAATTTGTGCAGTTTAATCATGTCTTTACTTTTAATTCTTATTAATTATTAATTTGATTTCTGAAACTTTTAATATGTGTTATGTTAGTAGTCTTCTACTAGGGCATAGGGGATCCATGAACGATCCCAATGAAATTGTTTGGTAGTTGATTAGTTTAAATTTATGCAGTACTCTAAATTCATGTTGTGAGTTTATTATAGTTGCAATTAAATTGTACCTAGGTTTAATCGTATGTGTGACATTGTCGAAATTGATGTGGAGAGTTAAGATTACCACAATAATTCACATGGATAATAGGCAAAACAAACTTAGACAGAGCGAGAGCCGTTAGCTAACTTTTGAGGGAGTATGTTTAGATTCGAGAGAATTAGTGTGCATTAGATTTGAGGGAGAATTAGTGTACTAGTAGAAATCACTGTCTCCATTTGGAGACGATCCTTCTTGCTTCCCTAGCTACATTAGTTGAAACTGTAGATTATTTTTTATAGGTACGCGACTAGCCTTTCAGCATTTGCACATGGTATATATATAGTCAATTAGGTGTGTGCAAAATTGATTTCAGAATTTTTCCGATCCAGAAATTCGGATATCCGGATTTTCGGAACCTAAAAAATTGGTTCCAATTCCGTTATGAAAAAAGCAGAAATCGAGTTCTGGATTATGCACCAAAATTTTCTTCATAACTTACAGTTATACCCTTAAAAAACCAGATCGAAAAATTTGAAATCTGGAAAAATTTGTAACAATCCGAAATTCCGAATTTTACTTTCCTTAAAAATCCAGAATCCGATTTTTTAAAAATCCATTATGTATTTGGTCTGGTTTTCGGTTTAAAATCCGGATATCTGGGTCAATTTTCCCGAATTCCAAATATTCGGATCGGATATCCGGATTTTCGGAACGGAAATTCAGAAAACCGGACCAAATTTTCAAAAACGAAATTTTATGCACAACCCCATAGTCAATAACATTAATTCATACCTATCTTAAGGAGGGTATCATTCTAAATATATAATTATCTTATAATCACCTCTATTATAATAAGTGAATCATTGGCATGTAAGTTAATGTATGTACGGAATTAACAATCAATAATGTATATTATTATTCATGTGCCAATATTATTTCAAATAAATGCTACCTCCCTCTAACTCTTGCAAATAGAGAACGAAAATAATACCAAGTACTACAACAAACTTACAAAAGCACTTGGGTAAAAAAGAAAAAACAGGATGAGAAATAATAATGGCAAGACTTTTCAGTGTGTGTTATATTATCGATTAGGGTTTCCATTATTCTCTGATTCGTCGACATGTTCTGCTTGCTCAAGGGTTTTTGAGAGAGATGTCTTTATAGATCACACAATATTTTTGATATCAAACATCAACATAATGTTGTTCGTGATAGTCTTGTTAATGTTTGTTATCAATCCGGAGTTTTTGCAAGAAAGTAGGTTAATCTTGGGTTAAGTGGAGGGGATGATGAACCTCTCCGTCCCACAGATGTGTTACTTTATTCTTGGGATCGTGGTCATGAAGTTTGCATTGACTTGACTGGATCTTCACCTATGTCACAATCTGGTTTTCCAGACTTTGTTCTATGACATGTTGTGTCGGAAGCGGCTCATCGCAAGGGTAGTAAGTATGCAGCTCAGTGCGACATAATTGGGTATGGATTCTTTCCATTCTGATTGGGGGAATTACAGACAGAGGCAGTTTCATTGTTGAAGCGGGTTTAGACTTTCTCCAAGACTCAAGATATTGAGGCACATGTAGTTACTCACATCTTCACACAGATGGGGATCACAATTGCTAGAGGAGAGTGGGCCCAAATTGTACCTCGACTCCCCTCCAACTTCTTATAGCTCAAATGACTTTGTAGGTTTATGGAATAATAATAATAATAACAATAATAATAATAATAATAATAATAATAAGCTATAAAATAAAGGTATTGTAGATTGAGAGATTATTAGAAGAGAATAATATATTTCTATATATATATGTGTGTGTGTGCGCGCCCGCGCGCATGTGTGTGCGTGTGTGTGTATGGGACCAGGGTTTAGGATTTGCTCGGTAAACAATAATCCTAGTAGAATATTCCTAAACATACAATGGGAATCCACTAAATACATATATTCTTATATAACACTCTCCCTTGGATGATCATTATCGAATAATGTACCTTGTTAAAACCTTAACTAGGAAAAACCCTATGAGAACAAAAATCTAGTATAGGAAAAAGAGTACATCATATTCGTAATACACTTTAATTGTTGTCTTGTTAAAAACCTTACCAGGCCATGATAACCCAATGGAGGACAAAACCACGGTTTCAGGAAAAAGCATGCAACGCGTAATTTATTTCCCGGTGAATGCTTAATTTGAGATCTTCCAAAATAATGAATCCATTCCATTTGGATCACTTGTAGTAGAATAACGTTCCTTGATAGTTGGTCCACCATAATTGAATTTGAGTCTTCAAAACTTCAATATGAGACATCTTCCTTTCTTTATACTTTTGGAAATAATACATATGTTGTATTTGTTTCAAGTTGCCATTACTATTGATATTTATGTCTTCTTTTGGAAGTCATATAGAATAGCTATTGCTAATTAAATATATATTATTCATATATGATGACAATTCATTATAACATATAAGTAATTTAATTACATTGTTTGTTTATAGTTCTGCTAGACCAGAAGAAGATTATTCTTGTTGCAATTTAATGTAAAAGTTCTTCAGTGAAGAAAAGATTATGATTATTCCTCACATGCTCAAACTTTAGGTTGAGTGTTGATAATTTAGTCATCAATACTCTTCGGGAGTTTTTTTTAATAATGACAATATTGTGGTATTCAAAATATAGAATCTAAAGGACTAGATATTTAAATTGTTTGTATAATTTCAACACAAATTTATTATCATTGGAGTATAAACTTCTTCCTGTAAGTGTTCATACTCTTTTAAACACAACTTCCTATACTATAGTCAAAATTTCAGATAAATCACAATTATTGTATAGAAATAGTGCATGTAATATGATGAGATGTAAATGATACTAATAAGATTAAGAACACAATATATATATATATATATATAGAGAGAGAGAGAGAGAGAGAGAGATGCACCTAACTAACGGCTACCTACACATGCAACGAATAATGTGTTTACCTATGACTCACACATGCAAATACATGAAAGACTCAAAAATGCAAGACACTATACAGTGTGGATTTCACTTGTGATCCTTGATGATCATCATTATTCACATTTCGTTAGACTTCATGTCCATGATTAGCTTTGATCATTATTAACTACACCCCATAAAAACAAAATAAGCATCATAACTCAAGAGAACATCCGAAGACACATGGATCAAAGCCAGCCAATCAAGCTCCCAATTACCGTCCTTTCTAAATACGGGTCAAACAAAACCAACCAAGCAAGTTTAATGAATCGATGACTAGAGTAGCTCACAGGTTGTCACTCCACACAATTAATGATGAGCTTATAATAGTGAAGCTCTAACCCTCACCTCCCAACCAAATGTGGAATGCAATGCAAAACGTGTTTAAACGCAATTTTAAGAACCCGAAACCCAAACCTCACACCTCATGCAAGTGTTTAAGGGTATCCACTCATCCTAAATGTCGACTCGGAATGCAATTAATACTCTACGACCTTGACCATGGATTCACTTCACAATAACCATAGCATGTGCACGAAGATCAAAAAGGACTTTAATAAGCTTGTAACGTGGCTAAGGTGATGGGTAGGATAAAAATTTGGGATAATGTGGTGGAATGCGGGGTATACGCATATAAAATCGAGGAAAATCTTCAACATTCTCCGTCATCCAATTCAACCAAATCTAACCAAATTTTTCTTTATTTTTCACATCAACACCATACTTCTCATAATTCAATCATCAACTACTACTTCACAAACTATAAACTTCTTTTCTTTTTCAACTTTATTATGCTTTCATAAATTTTTCACTTTATTTTTCATGAATAATAAAACATAGTTTCACGTCTCTTAATGATTTGTTTTTGCTTAAAATTCAATAAACAATAAACATAATCATCACACATACATAACTAGGCTATGAATAAAATATGACTTTTTAATTAACTACAACAGACTAGACATTGGTATGCAGAGCCTTATATGTGAAACTTTATAATTTAACTTTCAACAATAACATTTCCAACTATTTCACCATCAATCCTCCATAACACCCTTCAAAACTTTATTTTAACAACACCACAATTGATGAGGCTATCGCACACCTATCAAAAATAAACCAAACAACACTAACTAATGTAGCTAGGGAAGTAAGGATCGAATCCTCAGGGAAGCAATTGAACTCTATTAGTTCTAAAAAGCTTAATCCGTACAAAGGGCCTTGGTTGAGAAATGTTGACTAACTAACTGACTACTGATTGACTGCTAATTAATTATGGGTATTGACGAAGATTAGAACTATAAATTAAGCCTAGGGTCATTTGGGTCACCAAGAACAACTAATGGATTCACTAACAAAGATCGTTCAATCTCACAATTACCATCAAATTAGGGCTCACTAATTCTCTCGAATTTAGACTCCCTCGAAACTCATCTAGCGGCTCTCGCTCATGCCTAGACTAATTCCGCCTATTATTCAGTGGTCTTATTGTGGTATTTTTACCTCTCGGCATGAAATTCAACAATTACCAAAATTACAACTAAATCTACGCACAATTCAATTGTAAACAAAAAAGCCAATAATAGGAATTTGACTACTAATTACGGAATTGAAACAATCTAAGTTTATTAGTCCATTAATTAGTCAAGGTTTCCCTAACCCTAGAAAATTGACTACTCACTCATGAACATGAAAATCAAAGCAATCATAATTATAAAATTCATAATTAAATTCATGAAGTAATTGACAATTAAACTAATTATCATCAACAATTAAACTAAATTCATTAAACTAATGAAACTAAAAAGCCTAAATTAAACTAAGCAAAAAGAATAAGAGCAAAAGAGTTACCAAATTGAAGAACTTGAATTGAATTGAAATTGATTGTTAAGAACAACACCCTAATTCCTCAATTAATTTTGAGAGAGAAAAAGTGCTTAAAATAAAACCTAAGAGAGTAATTCTAAATTATGAAAGGCATCCCCCGTGATTTGCCTTGAGAGTCGTGCCCTTAATACCCAAAATTGGGCTTACAAAGTCAAAGTATGAAGAAAATAAAAGAAAAACAAACTTCTGGAAAAACGCTGATGCGGGCGCATAGGAGTTTTGTGCGCCCGCATCAGCCCTCCAGAATGCCTCTTCAGCTGATTTTCTATTAAAATGCGGGCGCATGGTACTTTTATGCGGGCGCATTGAGTCCTCAGAATAGCTTATTTTCTTTCTTTTCTTCTTATTTCTTCATAGTTTCTTCATGACTTGTTTCCATAACTTTTTGGCACACATTCCCATGCATATGTCATTCGTGTTCTGTCCAAGCTTCCCAGCTTCGTTCCAAACCTCGGTTTCCGTGCTCCTGAAATTACAAAACACACTAAAACCGAGCATAACAACCGCAAGTGATAAAATCAAACTAAAAAGCTCTAAAATTGCCAGAAATCAATCAAACTTGGCGAAACACTTCAAATTAGCTAAAGAACATCAAATGAGCTAAAATCAAGCCAGCATCACAACTATTAGGCACAAAATTGGCCCGAAACAAGGGGAAAAACACAATAAAAACCGCACATATCAAATTCCCCCAAGCCAAGCCTTTGCTCGTCCCGAGAAAAGATAACGAAGTGACTTTCACCCCATAAAAACATATGCATTACAACTCAAGGATCCTTCCGAGTTTACTAAGATCAAAGCAAGTCAAATGCTGCACATTCCCAAGCAAAAGTCAAACAAAGCCAACCAAGCAAGTTTAATGGATCGATGACTAGAATTGCTCAAGGGTTGTCACTCCACACAATTGAGCATCTAATGATGTAGCTCACCCTCACCGCCCAACCATAAGAAAAATGGAATGGAAATGCAATAAAGTGTTTAAATGCAAGTTTTGAGGAACCCAAATCCACATCTCACACCTCATGCAAGTGTTTAAAGGTATACACTCAATCCTAAAGTCGACTCGAAATGCAATTAATACTCTACGACCTTGCCAAAGGACTCTTCCACAATCAACCAAAGCATGCACATGAAGATCAAAGAGGACTTTATAAGCTTGTAATGTAAGGCTAGGGTGAAGGGTAAGGTAAATTTGGGATAATGTGGCTGAAAATGTGGGGTATACGCATATAAAACATCGGAGACTCACCAACACATCATGCAATAATATCAATGTCTTCCATCATCCAATTCCAACCGAATCAAACCAAACTTTTAAATTTTCATTCACTTCACACCTTTATTTTCGTTCAAAGCACAAATATAAACCGAATTCAAGCTTTTCATTCATCCACTTCAATTTCAACTTGTTTTACTTCTTTTTTTTTTCAATTTTTTTTCTTTCTTTTTCACTTTAGTTTCACGACTCTTAATGGTTAGCCATTAAGACCAAACCATCACACGTACATAACTGGACTCCAAATCACATTTACAAATCAAAACATTGTGTTTTAAAACACAATTCCAGTCATTGGTACGCAGAGCCTTAATGTGAAACTTATAGAGCCTCCTGTACATCAAAAATTCACAATTTCACCAAATCCTCCAAATACACCGTCACAACAATCAACAACCACAACAAACCATAATATGACTCCCCCAAGCCAAGCTTGGGCATACAACATGTCATCAAACACCAAGGCCAAAAAGGGTTGTAATGCGGTTAAATTTTGTGAGGGATATAGGCTTAAGAAAACACAGGATCAAGGGGAAAAAGTGTTCAGCATGAAAATCCTAATGATGTATCTGAAAGCTCTAAAAACAATTGAATGCCTCTTATCATGCGCAACATGCAACAAAACCTCAATTAAAAGTTACTAAAGTCCAATGGCAAACCCAAGATCATAAATGCACCAGGAACTAAGCACACATGAAAAGAATACAATTTAATGTAGCCTATAAGATTAAAAGTGGCTCAAATCCTCCCGCTAACACAGTTCAAGTCCAAGACCCAGGCAAGGTTAGACAGAGTTGACGAATACAAGGAATGCTAGCAAATTAAGACTATGTCATGCCCGGCAAATCACATAAGTAAACTCATCCGAATACAAGCATCATGAAGTTTTCTAAAATTTAAGCACATGGGTACATGAAAAGTCAAATCAACAAAAACCGGGACGAGCAGCTAGCCAATCACAAAAAGAACTCTCTTTCTAAAGCTGAACTACACTAAACTAAGAAAGCAGTACATTTTTTTGGTTACATGTAAACTCCCGCCCCTAATGGACGGTACAAACCATGCAACAGTCCTACAAAAGCAGTAAAAACTACACTAGAAAGCAATAAATCCTAAGGCTAAACAGCTATCCCCAAAACACACAAGGACAAGCAAAAGGAGGGCGGAGTTTAGGAACATCTAACCCAATGCAAATCAACCAAAACCGTAAATCCAATATCAGACGTCCTAGTCCCGCTCCAAAGGTCATATCTGTAGGGGAAAAGAAAACAAAACCAACTCCAAAAAGAAAAAGTGAAAGAAAACTGATTACAACTAATTACAACCTAACCTATACAAGAGTAACTAATCACCCCCCCAAGCCAAACATTGTCCCGTCCCGGGATACATAATCAAGAAAAACGTGGTGGGGAAGAAAAGTTGCAGACCATCCTACAGATGCCCGGGCCCGCCATAAGGTGGAAACGGAGAGTAGTAATGATGGAGTGGATAGGAGGTAGGGTCCACATTTGGATCATACTCGGGAGGCCAGTTAGGATGGTTAGGAAATGGCCGCATGTTGCCCAAGTTGACATGGTGCAGGTGCTCTCTCCACTGGACCCGCTGCAGGTGGTCCATATCGGTTCGGAGGCCACAGACACTATCATCTATCCTGTCGAACTGATGTTCGTAGTGCTCGAACTGCTGGTCGATCTGATCGAACCGCTGAGTGTTATAAGCATGCATCTCATCTAGGCGGTTCATCAGTGGGGTCATGTCAAAAGCGCCCTGAGGAGGTGGTGGTGGCGANCGGAGCTGGGTGGTGAGGGATGTCCTCCTGTGGGACACCCCCTGCCTGCTGCATTACTTGGGCCATTCTAAGGGCCCTCTTCTCTGCATCCGTCCTCTCGACCAGTGGAATAGGATCTGGTGGGATTCTCCAGGGGTTCACGCTCTCAGGGTGATCAAGGTAATAGGTGGAGGTGAAAGCATTAGGGAGGTAGCACCAAGATAATTCCCGGACATTCCATACTAGGCGTTCCTGCCGACCCGTAGTGTATGTCCTGCAAAACCCGGCAGTCCGTAGGGAGGGGATGTCCATCAGCAGGTTTTCTTCAACAGGTTGCAAACCCTCAAAGTTCTCCCGGTGGCCCAACTGGTAAGCCAGCCAAGTGATCATGCCCCCACAGTAAATGACCCCCTTTTTGGTGGCACCTTCAGCAATTTCAGCAAATCTGCGGGCAAGGAAGAACCCGTAGTTATAGTCTCGGCCTCGGAGGTGGGAGCCCTCAGTAGCTAACGATAGTAATATGAGCTCGTCTGGGTAGACCTGGCCCAGCTCCCCTTGGGAAAATAAACAGTAGACAACAAAGCAAAGGAAATATCGAAGAGCTGCATGTTGGACTTCCGAGGCTTTGCTTGTAGATGAGGCATAGGGGGTAGTGCCGTCGGTGATACAGAGCCACCATGAAGCCTCCTCATAGTTGGACCAGCTGTGCTCAAGAGCCACGGAAACCATGTTGTCTGGGTCCCAGAAGAAATGTTCATTGAACTGATGCAGAGGGAGCTCATAATGGGTGCCGAAGATAGTGAAGCTAACCACCCCAGTTCGAGCTGTCGGGTTACTAGGATTCCGTACGATAACCCGGAAATGGAAAGTAGAAAGGAACTCCAGAGTGAGTTCCTGGTAAGTGGGTGGTGCCATTGGTATGCCATCAGGTCCTGGCATAGTGATTCCAAGCCATGCACCCCAGCCAATGTTGTCTGCCATCTGGACCACTTGGTCAGTGATCCCTAACTCATCGCAGGTGCTGCAGTCAAAGAATCTGGTGGAGCGGATGGGCCGCTTTTGGAGTCTCCTAAACCGGGCTTGTTGTTGGCGGCGATTTGGTGGTGCGGGGTCTCCAGAGCTAGAGCCCGAGGGTTGCTTGCCTTTCGAGGCCGAGGTAGAGGACTCGGTCCTTTGTGACTTCCTGGAAGTTCTGTGAGAGCTCATGGTTCCTGAAAATCGAAAAGAGATGCATTAGAACCATAAATGAAGATCATAACCAAGTAACATAACATGGCGAGATTCAAGTAGTAATTAAGTCCTGAAATAGACAAGTCGAGCGGAAATTTCGGCATGACCCATCTATTTTATCAGTCTAATCAAAAACCACGAAGCTACCAAACAATCACCAAGACCAATAGCTTTCAACAAATTTCCAAAGTTTCAACAAATTTCCAAGGTTTCCAACAGCTTCAGTAAAACAACCATCCTCATAAAAGCAAAACTGCAACAATTGCCATCACTTCGAACCCCAAAAATTAATTCAAAGCAACATATTTCACTCAATAACAAACCAACACTCATGGAAAATATCAGGCTCTAGTTGCAGCTAGCAATAACATTCATTGAATTAGAGAGTAAGAACCGAGCACTTAGCAACTATTTGAGTAGTGACAAAAAAAATTGATCCTTCATGACATTAACAACACAAGTTAAGGCAAAAAATTGGCATGATAAGACTACAATATCATTGTCACCATTAACCAAAGCATTGTTCACAAAGTAATACAAGAGCATGAATTTGTTAAGCTATAAACTTGAAATTGATAATTAATAACAACTAAACAAGCAATTATTAAAATCACACAAGCATAAAACTAAAGAAAAACATACTAAAATTCGTAACTATGGAACCCTAGAATGTGAACACCATGAAAAACCCAAAAAAAATTGTCAAAACTTGCTCAAAGTGAGATTCATACCTTAATAGATGAAGATGAAAAGGAAGCAAAGTAGAAAAAAACACCCAAAGAGCCCACAATTAGCCAAAAAACGTCCCAAAAATACGAAAATTTGCGCACCTCTAGTGACCCCCAAATTGCAATTTATTTCAAAAATTAAGTGAGGGGTTTTGTTGAGGGAGATGAGAGGATGCTTGTGTTAAAATTTGAGTTGATTTGGAAGAAGATTGAGTGAGATAAGAGAGAAAGAAATTTTTGAGTATGGGGTTTTAATGGAGGTTGAGGGTTGAAGAAGATAATGTGAGGTGAGGAGTGAGAGGAAGAAAAGATAAAAAGGAGTAAAAGAGAGAGATAAAAAAAAATAAAAAATAAAAAAAAGGTTCGGGCCGAGATGCGCCCGCATAACGTTTTTATGCGCCCGCATAACGTTTTTATGCGCCCGCATCTTATGCGGGATGGAACATGGGGGGTCTTCTGGGGGTCTGATGCGCCCGCATAGATTTCCTATGCGCCCGCATCGACCTCTGCAGTAAATTTTTTTGGGGTTCTGGATGTAAGATGCGCCCGCATAAAAGTCTTATGCGCCCGCATCAAGCTTTTTCAAGAAAAGTTTTGAGGTTCTGGGGGTCAGATGCGCCCGCATAAAATGCTTATGCACCCGCATCAACCCTTTTTCACCCGCTTACTTTGTTTTCTTCTTTGGACCCTTAACAAGTTTTCACTTCCTCTTTTTTTTCACTCACCTTGGTCTTTACTTAGGTTTTAAACTTTGAAATGCAACTGAAAACCTCTAGTTACTCAATTACACCTAAAAACACACAAAACCTCACGAACACAACTAACTAAAAAAAAACGAAAATAAACTAAAACACACCAAAAACACACAGAAAGAGTTAAAAAGGGATAGAAAGCTCGGGTTGCCTCCCGAGAAGCGCTTGTTTAGGGTCATTAGCTTGACCGTAGTTCCGGAGTGGTCAATGTGAATCGGGATTGTAGAATTGCACCTCTTCCACTAATCCAACTGCATCACCTTCATAATAGAGCTTCAATCGTTGTCCGTTGACCTTGAACTTTTCACCTTTATCATTTTGGACTTCAACGAACCCGAATTTGCTCACCATAGTAACCGTAAAAGGACCGCTCCACCTGGATTTCAGTTTTCCAGGAAACAATCTGAGACGGGAGTTGAATAGGAGTACCCTGTAACCAACTTGAAATTCCCTTCTCCTGATTCTTTTGTCGTGCCACCTCTTAGTCTTCTCTTTATATATTTTTGCACTATCGTATGCAGCTAGACGGAATTCGTCGAGCTCATTCAATTGAAGAAGTCGCTTTTCTCCCGCAAGCTTAGCATCTATATTCAATTCCTTTACTGCCCAGTATGCTTTGTACTCTAGCTCAACCGGAAGATGACACGCTTTACCATAAACTAATCGAAACGGTGAGGTGCCAATTGGAGTTTTGAAAGCCGTCCTATACGCCCATAAAGCATCATAGAGCTTGTTAGTCCAATCCTTTCTCGATTATGCAACTGTCTTCTCAAGGATAGACTTGATCTCGCGATTGGAAACCTCAACTTGGCCGCTTGTCTGTGGGTGATTTGCCAATCCTGTTCTGTGGTAGACACCGTACTTTTCCAGCAGCTTATCTAACCTTTTCTCATGGAAATGCTTTCCCCCATCACTGATGAACGCTCTAGGGACTCCGAACCTAGGAAAGTTAACCTANACCTAGGAAAGATGACCTGCTTAAACAACCGCAAAACCGTATTAGAATCACAATGGGGGGTAGCAAGAGCTTCCACCCATTTAGAAACATAATCCACAACAACTAATATGTAACGGTTTCCATTAGAAGATGGGAAGGGTCCCATATAATCAATACCCCAAACATCAAAAATCTCAACTTCCAATATACTTGTTTGAGGCATTTCGTGCCTGTGTGAGATATTACCTGTTCGTTGGCACGAATCACAAGACATAAATAAGGCTCTCGCATCCTGTAGGATCGTGGGCCAATAAAAACCTGATTCAAGGACCTTAAACATCGTCTTGGAAGGTCCAGCATGACCTCCATATGGTGATGAATGGCAATGGTGAAGTACACCGTAGACTTCCCATTCCGGAACACATTTCCTGTATAAACCATCTGCACACTCACGAAACAAGTTAGGATCATCCCAAAAGTATCGCTTAACATCATACTAAAACTTCTTTTTCAGCTGATAAGTCAAATCAGAGGGTAAGACACCTCCTACAACGTAGCTAGCAAAATCAGCGAACCAAGGAGAATTTACACAAACTGCAAACAAATGTTCATCAGGAAAGGAATCGTCAATGGGGGTAGAGATCTCCCCATCATCATACCGTATCCTCGATAGGTGGTCAGCTACCACATTCTCTGCTTCTTTCTTGTCACGAATCTCGAGGTCGAACTCTTGAAGCAACAAAATCCACCGAATAAGCCTCGGTTTGGCTTCCTTCTTCCCAAGTAGATATTTAAGAGCTGCATGGTCAGTGTAAACGATAACTTTCGAACCTACAAGATAAGCACGAAATTTATCTAATGCATAAACAATAGCAAGCAACTACTTTTCCGTGGTGGCATAGTTGACTTGAGCTTCATCCAAGGTCTTACTAGCGTAACAAATAGCATGTAAGACTCTATCCCTCCTCTGACCTAAAACCGCACCAACTGCAAAATCACTAGCATCACACATTATCTCAAAAGGTAAATTCCAATCGGGAGATTGGATAATAGGTGCCGAAATTAGTGCATTTTTTATCATATTAAAGGACTCAAGACACTCGTCAGTGAATTTAAATTCAACATCTTTCAACAGCAGTTGAGTTAGTGGTTTCGCAATTTTAGAGAAGTCCTTAATAAACCTGCGATAAAAACCAGCATGACCCAAAAAACTTCTTACCCCTTTAACATTCACCGGAGGTGGCAGTTGCTCAATTACCTGTATTTTCGCCTTATCCACCTCAATACCACGTTCGGACACCAAATGTCCCAAAACTAATCCTTCATTGACCATGAAATGACATTTTTCCCAATTTAAAACCAGATTTACCTGTTCACATCTTTCGAGAACTTTAGTCAAGTTAGTCAAACATGAATCAAAATCAGAGCCGTAAACACTAAAATCATCCATGAAGACTTCCATAATAGACTCTATGAACTCAGAAAAAATGCTCATCATGCAACGTTGAAAAGTAGCTGGTGCATTACATAACCCAAAAGGCATTCTACGATATGCAAAAGTACCATAAGGACATGTAAAAGTCGTTTTCTCCCTATCATCAGGATGGATGTGGATCTAAAAGAAACCCGAATATCCATCAAGATAACAGAAATACCTATTCTTAGCTAATCTTTCCAACATTTGATCAATAAAAGGGAGGGGGAAGTGATCCTTTTTAGTTGCAACATTCAATTTTCTATAGTCAATACACATTCTCCATCCTGTAACAACTCTAGTAGGAATTAATTCATTTTTATCATTACGAACAACAGTTGTTCCCCCTTTATTAGGGACTACCTGCACGGGACTTATCCACTGGGAATCAGGTACCGAGTAAATAATACCTGCATCTAGAAGTTTAAGAACTTCCTTCTTCACTACCTCCTTCATGTTAGGATTCAAACGACGTTGACCCTGTATACAAGGTTTATGACCTTCCTCTAAATGAATTATGTGCATAAAAAAATCAGGACTAATACCAGTCAAGTCATCAATAGTATACCCACTAGCCTTCTTATGAGATTTAAGTACAGACAGAAGTTTATTTAATTGACTATCAGTAAGAGAAGCACTAACAATGACTGGGTACAACTCCTTATCATCTAGAAAAGCATATTTCAAGTGAGAGGGGAGGGGTTTCATCTCAGGCTGGGTTACCTCTTTGGCGGAACAAACCTCTTGGGGTAACTCAACAAATCTCCGGCTCTCCTCCGGATTCAATTCCTCACCAGTAAGATCCTGGACTAAATTATCAGCATCAATTGTACCTTCAGCTGCACCAACATCAAGACAAACAACGGCCTCCGGAAGATCTTTTGTAGTAGATCGAGGCATATCATCAATAACAATCTCATCAATGACATCGATAACATAACATGACTGTTCCATCATAGGACTCTTAAGAGCAGCATTAAGATTAAAGGTGACTTTATCATCCCCTACAAAAAGAGTCAAACTACCATTTTTGACATCAATAACAGCGCCTGCAGTGTGTAAGAATGGTCTACCAAGTATGATTGGGATATAAGCATCCTCATCCATATCTAACACAACAAAATCAACAGGAATAAAAAATTTCCCGACTCTCACCGGGACATCCTCTAAAATACCTTTAGGGTATTTCACTGTCCTATTTGCCATCTGCAAGGTGATGTTAGTAACCTTTAAAGCACCCATATCAAGCATTTTACAAATAGATAACGGCATGACACTAAAACTGGCCCCTAAATCACATAAAGCTTTGTCAATAAACAGAGGGTCAATGTTACAAGGAATAGAAAAACTTCCTGGGTCCTTCAGCTAAGGTGGGGACTTGTTTTGCAATATAGCATTGCACTCCTCCGTAAGTGCTACGGTCTCCACCACACTCAACTCACGTTTCCTGCTCAAAATGTCTTTCAAAAACTTAGTGTAAGTAGGAATTTGAGTTATCAAATCAGTAAATGGAACAGTAACCTGCAAATTCTTAACAATAGCTAAAAATTTACTGAAATGATTATCGTTCTTACTCCTGGTCACCCTGTTCGAAAAGGGCAACTTAACATGTGGCCTCGGGATGGTATCGATCGATGTGTCATCTACCTTCTCCTTAGGTGCTTCAGCCTCCTTATCTGGAAGTGTCTCTAAATCTTCAATCACCACATCACTGGTCTGCTTAGCTCCACCTGCAACATCAGAATTAACATCATCAGTAGGCTTTTTCGGGCCTTCATAAGCAGCTCCACTCCTCAAGGTGATGGCATTGACATGGTCCCTCGGGGGATTTTGTGATGCCTGTGATACTGGAGGTATAGGTTGTGATGGAAGGTGGCCTGGTTGCCTTTGAACAGCTGATTGTGCAATCTGAGCTATCTGAGTCTCCAGGTGCTTGTTGTGAGCCTGCATTGCCTCCATATTTTTTTGCATCTGCAACATCATATTTTTCAATTCTGAAATTTCTCCACTAGGTAGAGGTGGCAGTGGCGGTGCTGATAGTGGTGGCCTGCTGAAACCTGGTGGGTGTGGTGGTACATATCTCTGCATCTGCTGGGGTGCCTGCTGAAGTGGCATAGCTTGCTGAGGGTTCTGCACATTGCTATTGTTCTTGTAGGAAAAGTATGGGTGATCCTTCCAGCCTGGATTATATGTATTAGAACATGGATTGTTCTTGTAGGCTTGAAAGGCACACACTTGCTCTACTGAGGACACATTCTCAATAATTATTTAAACCGCTCCCAAGCATCATAAAGTGACTCATCTGTCTCCTGATTAAAGTTAGTAATTTGACTCCTCAATAAAGCAGTTCTCTGTGGTGGATAGTACTTCCTCTGGAAAGCAAGAGCCAAATCCTCCCAACAAGTAATTGTAGCCATATTGAGATCATTCAACCAGGTTCTAGCCTTGTCCTTCAACGAAAATGGGAACATTCGCCTCCTAATGTAGTCCTTAGAAACGTTCATTTGCTTGATAGTATCACAGTATTGAAGGAAATTCTGTAAGTGTAAATTTGGATCCTCCTTCAATGTCCCTGAAAATTGATTTCGTTCAACCATGTTCACAAGAGCCGGTTTCAGTTCAAAATTAGCAACATCGGTATCGAGTACTGAATAACCTCCAGCCATAGACTCCGTACTAGGCAAGGAATAATCTCTCAATGAACGGGCCGCAGGTGGCGGTGGTGGAGGTGGTGGTCCTCTACCCTGTCCTTCTCTTCGGCAGCCATTTCGACCTCTAAATATCCTTCAAACAACGGGTTGAATGTGAACTCGAAAAACTAAGACAAATCAGAAATAGTCTCCTCCACAGATCGGGGAAGAAAAATTCGGCGTCTACTACGTCTCAACCGCTTCAAAAATATTCGCTCGGGCTCAGGAAAAATAAAAGTATCAGGCTCGTGGTCGTTTTGCATAAACCTATGAACATGCACACAATGGAAACTCCGAGCAAAGACAAGAAACAGCCCCAAAGAACTGAATAGTTCTTCGAGACTAAGAAAAATAAAAAGAAAACAGTATAAACCCGACTAACAGAATTAAAAATTGCTTCCCCGGCAACGGCGCCAAAATTTGATGAGGCTATCGCACACCTATCAAAAATAAATCAAACAACACTAACTAATGTAGCTAGGGAAGTAAGGATCGAATCCTCAGGGAAGCAATTGAACTCTATTAGTTCTAAAAAGCTTAAACCGTACAAAGGGCTTTGGTTGAGAAATGTTGACTAACTAACTGACTACTGATTGACTGCTAATTAATTACGGGAATTGACGAAGATTAGAACTATAAATTAAGCTTAGGGTCATTCGGGTCACAAAGAACAACTAATGGATTCACTAACAAAGATCGTTCAATCTCACAATTACCATCAAATTAGGGCTCACTAATTCTCTCGAATTTAGACTCCCTCGAAACTCATCTAGCGGCTCTCGCTCATGCCTAGACTAATTCCGCCTATTATTCAGTGGTCTTATTGTGGTATTTTTACCTCTCGACATGAAATTCAACAATTACCAAAATTACAACTAAATATGCGCACAATTCAATTGTAAACGAAAAAGGCAATAATAGGAATTTGACTACTAATTGCGGAATTGAAACAATCTAAGCTAATTAGTCCATTAATTAGTCAAGGTTTCCCTAACCCTAGAAAATTGACTACTCACTCATGAACATGAAAATCAAAGCAATCATGATTATAAAATTCATAATTAAATTCATGAAGTAATTAACAATTAAACTGATTATCATCAAATTTAAACTAAATTAATTAAACTAATGAAACTAAAAAGCATAAATTAAACTAAGCAAAAAGAATAAGAGCAAAAGAATTACCAAATTGAAGAACTTGAATTGAATTGAAATTGATTGTTAAGAACAAAACCCTAATTCCTCAATTAATTTTGAGAGAGAAAAAGTGCTTAAAATAAAACCTAAGAGAGTAATTCTAAATTATGAAAGGCATCCCCCGTGTTTTGCCTTGAGAGTCGTGCCCTTAATACCCAAAATTGGGCTTACAAAGTCAAAGTACGAAGAAAATAAAAGAAAAACAAACTTCCGGAAAAACGTTGATGCGGGCGCATAGGAGTTTTGTGCGCCCGCATCAGCCCTCCAGAATGCCTCTTCAGCTGATTTTCTATTAAAATGCGGGCGCATGGTACTTTTATGCGGGTGCATTGAGTCCTCAGAATGGCTTATTTTCTTTCTTTTCTTCTTATTTCTTCATAGTTTTCTTCATGACTTGTTTCCATAACTTTTTGGCACACATTCCCATGCATATGTCATTCCTGTTCCGTCCAAGCTTCCCAGCTTCGTTCCAAACCTCGGTTTCCGTGCTCCTGAAATTACAAAACACACCAAAACCGAGCATAACAACCGCAAGTGATAAAATCAAACTAAAAAGCTCTAAAATTGCCGGAAATCAATCAAACTTGGCGAAACACTTCAAATTAGCTAAAGAACATCAAATGAGATAAAATCAAGCCAGCATCAAAACTATTAGGCACAAAATTGGCCCGAAACAAGGGGAAAAACACAATAAAAACCGCACATATCCACAACTACTTCAACTCTCCCAAACCAAGTTTGGGCATATAATGCATTGTGTAATAGGGCCAATAGGCTAGTAATGTAGCTAAAATAGAAATGAAAGGGATAAAAGCTCAAAGCATGGGATCAAGGGAAAATATAAATGTGGGAAATGAAATTTTGAAGCTCAAATGAAGAAATGAAGGCCTTTTATCATGCGCAACATACACAAAATCCACAATTAAAGTTACTAGAATCCAAAGTCAAACCCAAGATCATAATTGCACCAGGAATTAAGCACACATGAAAGGAACATATGAATGAATTTATATTCAAAAGTGGCTCAAATCCTCCCGTTAACACAGTTCAAGTCCAAGACCCAAGCAAGGTTGAGAAGAGTTGACCAATAAAAGGAAATCAAGCAATCAAAGTCAAGTCATAGCCAACAAATCACACATGTGGATCCATCCGCAGTCAAGAGTTATAAAGTTTTCAAAATAGGCACAGGGGTCCAGAGGTAGTCAATTCCAACAATAAAACTCAATTGGGACACGAATAATCCAATAAGCCAAATCTCTCTAAAATTAAACCTAAGAAAACAGTACAATCTTTTTGGTCACACGTAAACTCCCATTCCTAACGAATGGTACAAACCATGCAACAGTCCTAAGAAAAAAAATAAAACTAAGCTAATAAAGCAATAAAACTAACTAATAAAATAGGAAAGCAATAAAATACTTACCTCCCCCAAGCTGAACTTAGCAATGTCCTCATTGCTAGAGGGAGAAAGAAACTACTAACCTACGGGTTGCCTCCCGCAAAGCGCTTGTTTAAGGTCATTAGCTTAACCGTAATTACCTTACCTCAAGGTGGATCAAAGAGTAAACGTGAGCCCCATGTAGTTAAACACCCAAAGCAATGTGGGGTTATTGTTTGTTCAAATACCCCATGTTCTTTGCTAGGAACCTCATAATTTGTTTTCTTCACTTCACAAGCATGTGAGGAGGACTTTCGAGGCTTCCGACGCTTCTTAGGGCGCGATTTCTTTTTCTTTGTATCTTGATATGTCTAATTATTATCACTATCTCCGTCACCTGCAATAGAATCCAAACACAGAGAGGCCTCCAGAACATCCTTATCAGGGGATCGAAGCAAGTCATTATGAACAATCTCATTAAAAGTGTAAACTGTATTGCATGGTTGTTCTAACATGGGATTTTTCATTGCATTATTAAGATTAAATGTCACTTTATCATCCCCTACAGAAAGGGTTAAACTTCCATTTTTAACATCAATGACGGCACCTGCAGTATTTAAGAAAGGTCTATTTAGAATGATAGGGATATGAGCATCCTCATCAATATCAAGGACAACAAAATCAACTGGAATGAAAAATTTTCCTACTCTAACAGGTACATCCTCTAAAACACCCTTAGGGTATTTTACAGTTCTATCCGCCATCTGCAAAGTAACATTAGTATATTTAAGCTCTCCCATGTCAAGCTTCCTGCAAATTGATAAGGGCATCACACTTACACTAGCTCCTAAATCACAAAGAGCTTTATCAATAAATAAAGGACCTATATTACATGGAATTGAAAAACTGCCCGGATCCTTCAACTTAGGAGGAGATTTGTTTTCAAGGATCGCACTGCACTCCTCGGTGAGTGCAACTGTCTCTGTTACATTCAACTCACGTTTACTGCTCAAAATATCTTTCAAAAATTTAGTATAAGTAGGCACTTGAGTAATTAAATCAGTGGGCACGGTGACTTGCAAATTTTTAACTATTTCAAGGAATTTACGAAAGTAATTATCGTTCTTACTCCTGGTTACCCTGTTTGGAAAGGGTAACGGCACCTTTGAGGGAGGAATCGTATCAGTAACTGAATCTGCTGCTAGAGCTTGCTTCCTTGGTGCTTCATTCTCCTTTGAGATTTCATTCTCCTTTTCTACAGCTACTTCCTCAAGGTCTTCAATGACAACCGAACTAGTCTTCTTTGTTCCATCTGCAGCCTTGTTAGCATCATCATCAGGCATTCTAGGACCTTCATAGTAAGTACCGCTCCTTGTTGCAATGGAATTGCAATGATCACAAGGTGGATTGCTTGACGAGGCATTTGATGGAGCAGGTTGAGGAGGAAGTTGGCCTTGTTGCCTTTGAGCTGATGATTGAGCAATTTGAGCTACTTGAGTCTCCAATTGTTGATTGTGGGCCTGCATAGCTTCCATGGCTTTCTATATCTGCATCATTATATTCTTTAGTTCTGATATGTCATTGCTAGATGGCTGTGGAGGTGCTGGGAGTGGTGCTGGAGGTGGTGGTCTACTGAAACCTGGTGGTTGAGGTGGAGCAAACCGTTGAACCTGCTGTTGTTGTTGTGGTACAAAATGTGGCTGCTGCTGCGGATTTTGAACATTGCTAGTATTCTTGTAGGAGAAGTATGGATGATCTTTCCAACCAGGATTGTAGGTGTTGGAAAATGGGTTATTCTTGTAAGCTTGAAATGCACATACTTGCTCCATAGAACTATGACATGCTTGCATACTATGCCCAAAAAAACCACATAAATCACAAAAGACATATGTATCTCCCGAATATGCAGCCATTGCAGCTACTGTCATTGGATTGGAGGATGGTGTGTTGATTTTGTCTAGCTTCTCATGAATTGCATTGATTTGTGAAACCAAACTCTCATATTTGTCATCTATCACATGTTTTCCTCATCTCTTAGCATGTCCTCTGGGATTACCAAATTGAGAATTATGAATAGCAATCTCCTCAATTAAATCATAAGCAGCATTGACTTCTTGGTTCATAAATCGACCACTAGCAGCAGAATCAAGCAAAGTTCTACTCTCATTACCCAAGCCATTATAGAATGATTGCACTAAAAACCACTTCTCAAGTCCATGATGAGGGCACATTTTCAACAAATCCTTAAATCTCTCCCATGCATCATAAAGAGTTTCATAAGTTTCTTGGTTAAAATTCGTATTTGACTCCTAAGTTGTGCAGTTTTCTCCGGAGGATAGTACTTCCTTTGAAAAGCAACAACCAAGTCATCCCAACTATTGATAGTATCCATATTTAGACCATTCAACCAAGATCGAGCTTTCTCCTTTAATGAAAATGGAAACATCGTACGTCGTATGTAATCTTGAGATACACCAGCTTGCTTGATTGTATTGCAGTACAAAATGAAGTTATTCAAATGTAAGTTCGGATCTTCTTTCATTGTGCCTGCAAACTGATTCCTTTCAACCATTTTCACCAAAGCTGGCTTCAACTCAAAATTCAGGGCCTCTATATCAGGAACTCGGTATCCACCTCCCACTGTTGCAGGACTCGGCTGAGAATAGTCTTTTAAGGACCTTGCTTGTGGTGGTGGCGGCGGCGGTGCATCATCCCGTGGTGGGTTATTCTCGTTGAACTGTGATCCTGACATCTCTTCTTCTTTATCTGAACTATCGGAAATGTTCAACTCAGCAAATAATTGTGTCAAATCAACCAGTGTTCGTTCGAAAAGAATGCTTCTTCGTGATCTCCACTTCCTTCTACGACTCCTCTTATGCAACGATCTTTCCGGTTCAGGGTCAATCCAAACCGGCATACAACCTAATACCTGCACACAATCGAAACTCGAAACCGAAATGAGAACTACCTCAAAGAACGTGAAGGTTCCTTGAGGTAAGAAAAATAAAACCAAAAATAAAGATAAAAGAACACTTTAAACCCGACTAATAGAATTAAAAATTGTCTCCACGGCACCGGCGCAAAATTGAACAGGCTATCGCACCTCTCAAAAATAACCGAACAACTCTAACTAATATAGCTAGGGAAGTAGGGATCGAATCCTCAGGGAAGCTATTAAATTCTATTAGTTCTAAAAAGCATAAAGTGTGTAAGGGGCCTTGGTGGAAATTTCGGTAAAAGACTGCTGAACTAAAAAATACTAAGAATAAAACTACGGAAATGACGGGAAATTATGGATTAAACTCTATTAATGGGAACCTAGGGCTATCGGTTCACTATGATCAATCAACAAACTCAATTAACGCTCACTAATCAATTCATTGGCATTCATTGAAATAGAGCTCACTAATTCTCTCGAACTTAGACTCCCTCAAAACTCCTTTACCGGCTCTCGCTCGCATAAATTCGTTTTTGCCTATTATTCAGTGGTCTAATTGTGGTAATCTTACCTCTCGGCCTCAATTTCAACAATAACCTAATTTACAACTAAATCTGGCCACAATTTAATTGCAATCAGTAGAAATCAATAATAGGAGTTCAATTAAAAGCCAAGAACTAATTAGGAAACATAAATTGAATTCAAACCATGATCAAAGATCCCCTAACCCTAGAGAAAACGACTACTCACTCATAATTAAGGGAACAAAAACAAAATTGAAATCAAACAACATGATCATGAACAAAAACCTAATTAAAACTAGAATTAAAACTAAAATAACTACTAACAAAACTAAATTAAGAATCAAAAGATAGCAAATTAATTAATCTAAACTAAGAAATAATAAAATAAGGAGAATCATGAATTTAAAGTAATTGAAAAGCATAAGGAAAGAAAGTACCAAATTAATGATTGAATTGCATTAATCGAAAGCTTGAATTGTTGAACAAAGTAATTAATACTAAAATTCTTGAGAGAATAATCAATTTTGGATTCCTAGGTCTAAAAGTATGATAAAAACTAGGTAGGGTCGTGCCCCCTTTATATTGATTATATATAGTAATTAGGTTTTTAATGAATTAAAACCCACGAGCAAAAACCGTGCGGAAAGATCGAATAGGGCGAGAAAACCACCACCTGCGCCCGCGGGGAACAAAACCAATTTACTCCCTGTGCCCACAGGTCTTCTCTTTTGGGACTTCTAAAACTCCTGATCTATGCTGCGGGCGCATAGTTCAAAAGGAAACTAAAGGATGCGCCCGCATCTAGCTTGCATGACTATTCGAATCTCGTTCGTGGCTTCTTGTAACTTGGCACGCATCCTGAGACAAGTACATTTTGACCCGTTTTAGCCTCCAATGACTTCATAACTCTCTATAACGCTCCTGTAACATATAAAACAAAACCGAAAACCACGCGTAATAACCGAAAGAGTATAAAATAACCGAAAAAGGTTCTAAAAGTCAACTAAAGATGCTAAAACCGTTCCAAAACATAAATTAACATCGAAAGACGATATTTAATCAAAGAAAAGCCATAAACTTACTATTTAGCATAAGAATCAACCGAAAATGAAGGAAAACACAACATAAAACACGTATATCAATTATCGATATGTCGACATTGAAGTGGACATTTATTTTAGATCACTATTCTCAAGTCCACTGCTTTTGCATATGCATAAAATCAATTGATTTCTATCATATACTAGTATCATCATGCATATGCTATTTTACAATTGATTATTGAACACATTTTTCATGCATCGATACCATCATAACTTTTAATTTCTTATATCATAGGTCACCTATTATAATTCAGATATTTATATCAAATCTGGGGTATAGACTATGATGTTAATATACTATTATGCTTTTAAAAGTGTCAACTACACTATCTTGCCACATATCATATCTTTATTTTGGAGCCGTGCAACCTACGCTTCAAGTGTAGTGATTCAAGTATGGCAAGAGTTATCTTAACATATACACATAATATGACCAAAATGTAACTTTAACAATGCATCACGAGACATAAATAAACGCAAATCAAATCATAGATGTGCAACGAACACATCTTGATAATATATAAACAAAAGTTGGTAGGTAACTTTTCAATTTACCATCATATGGATCATCAATCTTTACTTGTAATTTTGCCAACTTAGTTTAATTCTTCTCTCCCTATATTGGTAAAATATTTCATATATAGGCGCACTAAATTTTTCAACCAACTTAGTTAATAATTTCATGTGCAAATATTTTATCCATATGAGATATTTTTCAACAAATTTCATTTTTTAGAAGAGTTATATTCAATAATCTACTCATGCCTCCTAGAGAACAATCGGTGCGGGATGTGGTGGTAGTGGTGGCAGTGGTGACATGGTAAAGTTGGAGTGGAAAGTTGAGAGAGTAATAGGGTATAGGACATTAATAGCAAATCACATTATTATATTTCGTATAAATTCACTTGGTGTCTATATATTTTAGGCGGTAAATAGGGTTTGGCTGGTGAATGGTGAACGGTGAACGGTGAATGATATAGGTGGTAAATTCAATATTTTGAATGGGCCGAGTGAAGTATTGGAATTGTCCTCAATATGGGGACGAATCAAATTCGGAGATGATTACCTTTATGAAGTACGTACCCATCCTATTGTAAATAATAACATTTATTTTATTATTATTTTTTTTTTTTGAAATAAAAATTGATTAATTAATAAAGGAGTGATATGATAACTATAATAGAGTTCAAAATTAACAAATTCAAAACAATCTTAATCGAATAATATTTAAATTGAACAAAACTACGATTATTGTATATAAAATTTGACAATAATGAATAATTGAATATCCTCTTCCACATCGCTATACTATACAGCCTTCACTGAAAAGTCTTTCGATCTATATAATTGGGCTACTCGGGCTTAGTAGATGAGACCAAATGAAGATGGGCTGCATTAGTTGGTCCTCACATCACATAGTCACAAGTGAAAATCTGAAAACTCAAGCAAGGTTGACACTTGTCCAAAAATAAACACGTGTACAATGTTAATACGTGTTAAAATGTACAGCTCTGTGGGCGTTAACCATCAAAACAACAAACTGCTAATCTTGGAAAACCCATATATCAATCTCTTGATTATTGATTTTCATTTTTTAAATGTAAAATGTTATAATAGTTTCATCAATTTGCTACCTTAATCATTCTGCAATTTATTCTACTACAGGTATTATTTGTAATTAAATTTCATATATATATTTCATCAAAATTTTTTACTTAAACTTTTTTATTTTTCATTAAGGTGCTTGTGATTTCTTTAATCTTTGATGCATGTTTATGTATTAGCAGTAATGTTAATTAGGAGTTATTTCATTGAATAAAATTGTTCGTTCATACATTATCTTTGAGAATTTTACGAGGAGTAATAGTACAGAAATGTTTTCGCGGTTTATTGATGTAATTTTTTGCAACTGTTTTGCTTATTTAAATTAGTTTATATGTTGCAATACTTTAACTTTGACTGTCATATAACCTTTGTAAAATTCTAAATTTATTGATGTTATAAATTTACTAATTTATATCATTGATAAACAAGCATCTACTACTTTTGCCTGTTTATTAGCCTGATAATCGCTTGATATATTTCTTTAAATTTATCTTTGTCATAAATTTTAAAACAACTCTGTAACTTTAACTTTGCCATATGACTTTCAAATGTTAATTATTTTTCCCTTCAAAAAAATAAATAAATAAAAACTTTTTTGGTACCAAACCTAGGACCTTTGATCATAATTTAGAGGATATCCACCTCTTCACCACTTATCCAATAGATAAGCAAGTCTATCCGATATCCACATAGCTAACTTTGATTATTGGTCCCGTAAGGCCATGTTAAAAAATGGGGTCAAATACGAATATAGATATGGGAATTAAAATCGGCAAATATTTTAACAGGTATGCCCAATCATATTGTGAAGTATTGGAATCGTCCCTATCGGATTTGGAGATGGCTACCTATATGAAGTACCCATCCTATTGTAAATAATAACATCTATTTCATTACATTAGTAAAGAAAATATGCCTCATTTAGACAGTTAGTATATGAGGACATGAGGTAATCACTGACGAGTAGTGCAAAAGTCAGTGCTGTGGCTAGAAGGAAAAAGAGTATGTTCATTGTGTTATTCAAAGAGTTTCACTAATTTGTAGTCTAGCCACAAAAAGAAGGTGAAGATTGAAGGTCAAAACTTCTATGATCGATAAAGCATGTTATGCACAATGAGACAACATTTTTCTTACTGCTGCATAAATTAGCTGTAAATCTGAGTATTGTTTGGTTAACATATGCTTGCTTATTCTCGTAGACATGGAAAATTCAGAAGAGAAAACAATGGATAGAGCGACAACAGTCAGCTATGATGCTTACTTTGACACGATTCAGAGTCGAAAGAAACTGCCTGTTTCATTACAAGAGACCTTGACTTCTGCATTTGCAAGAATTCCTGTTTCGTCTTTCCCTCAAGTACCTGGTGGCAAAGGTAGTTACTTTAAACATTCTAATTGTAGACATATCTTTTTTCGAAAGCCTATATGCTGAATTGCTGATGAGCTGCATGAATTTCTTTTTACAGTGATAGAAATTTCAGCAGAAACAACCATTTCAGATGCTGTGAAGGTTCTTTCTGAATGCAACATTCTCTCGGCTCCTGTAACAGACCCCGAAAAAGAAGAGAGCAGTGACTGGAAGGATAGGTATCTTGGGATAATTGACTACTCGGCCATCATACTGTGGGTTCTAGAAGGTGCAGAGCTGGCTGCTGTGGCTTTGTCTGCCAGCTCAGCTACAGCTGCTGGAGTAGGAGCAGGTGCAATGGGGGCCCTTGGAGCCGCGGCACTTGGCACTACTGGTCCAGTAGCAGTTGCCGGATTAGCCGTTGCAGCAGTTGGGGCTGCAGTAGCTGGAGGTGTTGCTGCGGAAAAAGGGATGGGAAAGGATGCTCCAACAGCTGCTAGTGAGTTGGGTGACGACTTCTACAAAGTGATTCTACAAGAAGAACCCTTCAAGTCGACCAAAGTAAGTTTTTATTGCTCACTGTGCTTCCATTATAGTTCAATTCTATTTGACTTTTTTCTTTTAGCTGAATCACTTTGAACTAGGCCTGAGCACAGATCGGATATCCGATCCGAAATTTTGGAAAATTAATATTTGTATCTGTATCCAAAATTTTCGGATATCCGTATTTGATATCCGATAATGTTCAGATCGGATACTCTGGATATCCAATTTCTAATTTTTCTTTCACAAAATAAAACACAGATATTTGCAACACAAGAATACGACAAGACAATATAAGTACCAAATAAAACAAATGAATATGTTAAATCTTGTTCATTAGCAATCGTACAGAATAAATTAATTTTTGTAGAAGTACTCCGTAAGATTCTTGAGTTTACTAGTTTAGTATACTCAAAAGTCAGAACTTTATAGGAATGACTTATATTTTTTGTACATTGAATACATAAAAGTTGATATCTAGATGTCAGGCATCAAAAAATTTCGGAAATCCAATTCGATAGTTGAAATTTCGGATATTCGGATATCCATAAAGGCCATAAGTGATATTTGAATAGGTTTTTGATATCCGTCTTTTCGGATCGGATATCCTAAAAATCGGATCAAATATAGATCGGATTTTCAGATCTTCAGATATTTTTGCTCAGCCCTACTTTGAACATATCATAGCCCTTATATGAACTTTAATTCTATTAGCCCTGATCTGAAGTTCCAAACTTATCAGCCCCCTTATTTGAACTTAACTAAACTTGTTGCCCTATGACTCGACATATTTAGGTGAATTACAACCAGAAATAAAGTGATCCATAAAAATACTTTAATTCATCTGGATATTAATATGCTGATCAAAATTTAAGAGCTTATAAAGTTATGATAAAGAAATCAAGCATTGCTTATCAATTTATTAATGATGTTGGATTAGACATTAGAAGATGTTTTGGCAATAAATGTGTCAAAATGCTTTCCTTAATCATTAGATGTGCTTGGAACTTGGAAGTACGGAGCACAAACTAGATGTTCATGCCTGATAGAAGTTGGTATACGCTTGAAATTGTGTTGATCCTTCATGTTAAGCCTTGTGTGTTATTCCTCTGTCGTTGCAGGTCAGAGAAGTTATTAAATCATTCCGATCCACACCTTTCCTGCCTGTTTCAACAGAGAGCAATATGTTGACGGTTTTATTGCTCCTATCCAAGTATAGGATGAGAAATGTACCAGTAATAGAACCAGGGAGTGCAGTTATGAAAAATTTCGTCACTCAATCTGCTGTTGTGAGAGGCCTTGAGGGATGCCGTGGACGAGATTGGTTTGATGCCATTGCTTCACATCCAATTACTGACTTGGGCCTTCCTTTTATGTCACGTGATCAGGTATCTTTTTGGTGTCTCTAAGTCAGCCTGTCCTATGTTATTGGTGACTTGATGTTACACACGAGCTTACGTCTGATTGTCCGTTTGTTTGACTCTGATTTATAATAAAAAGTTTCGATTTCCCCCCCCCCCCCCCAACCCAACCACACAGACACAAATGAAATGAAGTGGTCAAATCCACAACATTCAAGTGGTGTGATCTCATTTTTTTGCTCTGAGATTGAGGTGGTGTCGGCGTATGTATTTCTCTCATATGCTATATAGTTGGTGGAAATGTGGAATTGTAGCTTAGAACTAAGAATTTTCAAATAAATTCATTTTGTTTCTATTGGCAGCTAGTAAGTATTGATAGCAGTGAGCTGATTTTGGAGGCATTTAAGCGGATGAAGGATAACCACATTGGTGGCCTTCCAGTTGTGGAGGGTTCAAAAAAGAAGATTGTCGGCAACCTGAGCATGAGAGATATCAGATACTTGTTACTCAAACCTGAACTTTTCTCTAACTTTAGGTAATTGTTTAGTTGAAAAGGTTACAATGGAAGCTCTCAATTCAAATCATGAATCATGCATGAGATCTCATGCCATTGTCTCTTAGTTTTGACATGCCCAAAATCAGAAGTATAGAATCTTATTACTTTTTATCAATTCACAGCTTTTGTCATTACAGGCATCTCACAGTAAATGACTTTATGAAGACAGTTGCTTCAATGGTACAAGAGATAGGGAAAGTTATGCCTGCAATAACATGCAAGACCAACTCAACTCTAGGTGAAGTGGTCTTCAGCTTGGCTTCCAAGGCAGTTCACAGGATATATGTGCTAGCTGATGAGGGAGATGATGAAGTTATTGGTGTTATTACACTCAGAGATGTTATTTCTTGCTTCATCTATGAACCTCCAAACTACTTCGATGACTACTTAGGATGTTCTGCAAAGGAGTTGCTCCAGCGGTGACATGATGTCAATTTTTTAGATGAATAAAACAGCACATTCTCCATTTTTGGCCTGACGAGTATGGTTTGATTTGCAATTACTCCTCGATGTAGAGTTCAGAATCAAAACTTAGTTTCAAAATTTTGATTATGCCTGCATTTTCTTTGTATAGTTGATGCTTAGTTAATGGTCTGCAGTAGTAATGTAGCTGGAAATAAATGTCTAAACTGAGAGCAATATAGTGCAATAGGGTGGATGTGCTGTAGAAAACAGGAAATACTGAGCATTTGATTAATAAAAATATGAAGAATCAAAATACAAGTCTACAACTTCTGATTATACGTCACAATTTTCAAATAATTTAGGTGATGTATGGAACAAAAATTAATGTACCTAATTACTTAATGTACCTTAAGTTCTTAATACTCAACTTCATTTCTCCCTTTCACAAGTCGGCGGATTTTCGGTCACTTCTCAGCGCCTTAGAACTCAATATAGTCAACAGAATTTAATCACCCAAATGTTATGTAAAACACTAACCCATAGTAAAATAGAACTGTGTAACTGTGTTGATTTTGAAATTTTAGATGGACATGAGAACCCTGTGGGCAGATTTTCCCTTCCTGAAAGTGTAACCTGTCTCAGCAGAATGTCTTCCTCTAGCTGCTCAAAATCTTGAGTCATTGAAGCGAATTTCAGCAGAAAAACCACTGTAAATGAAACTTCAGGCATATATGCACATTGCGTGGGAAATAGTCTGCATTATTCCCACCTAAAGTATAATACTTCGTAGTATGTTGCTACTGCGCGGCTTCCCTAGTTCTCCTCAGTGTTGGATTTTCTCAGGCACTATTGAACGAACAGTAACCTCTTGATTCCTTTTCACCCATCTTCCGGTTGTAAGCTGATTCCCTAGTTCTCCTCAGTGTTGGATTTTCTCACACACTAACAAACAGCGACCTCTTGATTCCTTTTCATCCATCTTCTGGTTGTAAGCAGACTAAGGCAGTCATTGCCGTGAAAATTGCGGCACTTGTACAGCAGTTAATTTGTAGCATCTTTACTGCTTATCAAGGTAAATGAGTGTTCTTTTCACTTCATTTGTACACTAAAACCAGGATACTTCTCAAGTCTCTTCACGTCGATCATGTTCCTGATTCGTTCAGCATCTTCCCACTGCCCCATTGCTGCATATATATTAGATAAAACCACGAATGTTACTGGATTTCCAGGTACCAACTGAGAAAGTTGCTTTGCCATCTTTTCTCCAATCTTAGGATCCAAATGTTGCCCAGCGGCACCAAGCAATGAAGAATAGACAGAAGTAGAAATGTCTGGAATTTCCTGCATCAATTCCTGAGCTTTCTCAAGGTACCCACATCTACCCAACAAGTCAATTATACAAGCAAAATGTTGAGGTGTTGGTGTTAAGCTATACTCTACGGTCATCATCTCAAACACTTGTAATCCTTTGTCAACTAGACCCGAATGACTGCAGACAGTAAGCACATTTGCAAATGTGCTGCTATTAGGCCTGACATTCTCTTTCTGCATTAGATTGAAGATTTCGAATGCAGAATCATTATCTCCGTTTCTTCCATATCCTGAAATCATCGCATTCCAAAATGCTGGGTCTTGTGGTCTGATTTTGAAGTGGTTAAAAACCTTACGTGCCCATGAAGATTGGCCGCACTTCATGTACATATCAATGAGGGCAGTAATGAAGAACTCATCATCACAGACATCAGCTTTAACGGCATGTGCATGAATCTGCTTTCCTGACTGCAAAGATGAGATCACAGAACAAGCATCCAACAGGCTAGTAAGAGGATTCAAAGTCGGAGCAATTCCATCAGATACCATCTTGGTGAAAAACTGAAAGGCTTTGTCATGGTTCCCTTGTTTCGAAAACCCACTTATCATTGTATTCCAAGTTACAGAATCTGGTACCAATCCTTCAGTTTTCAGTTCCGAGAAGAGTTGTAGGGCAGTATCACAATCGCCAGTCAAGAATATCCCAGCAATGACTGAATTCCATGTAATCAAATTCCGGTTACCCTTCATTTCTCTAAATACATGATAACCTGAAAACGAGCCACATTTAGAGTACATATCTACAAGTGCAGTTCCCACCATGACTTCGCATTCTAATCCAACCTTAACAGCAACTCCATGAGCTTGTCTTCCGAATTGGAGATTAATCAAATTAGAACAAGCACCCAAAACTGCAATCAATGTAACTGAATTAGGAACTTCACATGAAAGCTGAAGCATGCCCTTAAACGCCTTCAAAACAACGCGATAAACACCATTCTGAACTAATCCAGACAAAAACGCATTATAACTCACTACATTCTTGTACTTCATCATTTCAAACGCCTTAGTAGCAGAAACCACATCACAACTCATATACATTGTCACAACCCCAGTCGCAGCAAAAACATCGCTTTCAACGCCAATCTTCACTGCCCAACAATGAACTTGTCTACCCCATACACTACCACCACTACCATCACACGCCGACAACACACTCGCAATCATCACCGAATTGGGTCTAAACCTCTTCAAACCAAACTCTTTAAACACAACAAATGCTTCCCGAAAACACCCATTTTGCGAAAACCCTGAAATCATAGCATTAACAGACGCCTCATTTCGTTGCGGCATTTCATCGAACACCTTAAGTGCATGATTCATGTATCGGAATTTCATATACAAAGTAGTAAGAGCAGTTGCGACATAAGTATCAGATTGAAACCCAGTTTTAATGATATGGGTATGAAGAATTTGACCTTGAAGATGGAAGTTGAGCTTTGTACATGCTTTAAGAAGACATGGGAAGTATAAATCATTGGTTAAAGAAGATGGTCGAAGTTGCGAATATAAAAACAATGCTTGTTTGTAACAACCATTTGTAACTAGCTTTGATATAGTAAGATTCATGTGCTATAAATTCAGAGCTTTGAATAATCCATATAATATAAGGTTGATGTTTATGCTAAACTCTATGTTGTTGTATATAGTTCATACGTAGTAGTACCGAGTATTTCAATTTCAGTTGCACCTTGCAAAAATGGCGCCAACTGATTTTGTTTTGTTATTTGGTTGGGTAAGATTTTTAGTTTTATAAGCCGTCATGATTGTGGCAAATTATTATATGCACCCGGAATATATATTAGAGCTTAGTCACGTAATATTCATTTTCTAATATTGGGCGTGTTTTTTATAAGAAACGTTGTCTGATTGGGTCTCAATTATTGGTAAAGCGGTCATACTTTCCTCATCTAAACAAGAACTTGATTTAGCGGCTCTTTTCAAAAGTCATGGTTACACCTTCAAATAATGGCGCGGTCATATATGTGTTCTTTTGTTTTGGGTTTCACTGCAATAGTTATTTAGTAGAGCAACGATGGTCACGTATTAGAATAATGATGGTTACCTATTTGAACAATGATGGAACTTACGTTCTACACTTATTTATACAGCTTCTTACTTATTTGAATTGTAATGGTTAATTATTTAAACTGTATGAATTACTTATTTGAGTCATGGTTGATGGTTACTTATTAGAAATATAGAGGTTATAATTAATTATGTATTTGAAATTGAGTGTTACTTACTTATAGCTGGTTACTTTGTTAGATATTGATAGCTAATAATTAACAGTGTAATGATTACTAAAAAATAAGTTATGGTTACTCATTAGCAATACTCATATTAATCACTAATAACATTATGCATGGTTACTTATTATCTACTTATTAAGTTGTGGTTACTTGTTATCGACATTGTGGTTACATAATTGAACGACGATAGTTACTTTTTCGAAAAGTTATGGTTACTTATTCATAATTGTGGTTTACTTGTAAGTAATATTATTGTAGCTAATTACATGAACAATGATGGTTACATTTTAAAAGTGTTATGGTTACCTATTAATAATAGTACTCAGGTTACTTGTTAGTAACATTGTGGTTACTTATCAAGATACTCAGCTACTTATTAAGTTCAGGTTACTTTTTAAAAGAGTTATGATTACTTATAGATAATTGTGATTTATTTAATTTGTTAGTAATACCATAGTTACTTATATGAACAATGGTGGCACTAGTGGAAAAATCCTTAATCGTATCGGGCAATTTCGTTCATTTCGGACGAAGATTAGGCGTTACGTTTGTAGTGGTTACAAATACTACACCAAGTGCAAATAGCATTAAGGATTAGGAGTATATGACCGTTACAAAAAACTAATTACTTGTATCGAACACTACAAAGAGCCCGTTACAAATAGGGCAATTATAGGTAAAAAAAGAAGTACAAATCATTGACATTTGTAACGGGCCTAGCATTCTGCCCGTTACAAATAAAGTATTGTGCAACAAAAAAACAGTTATTTGTAACTAGCAATACACTGAGCCCGTTACAAATAAGTTTTACAAGCACAAAAAAAATTAGCTTCTGTATACAGCCTAGTACCCTGAATTGACTATATACACCTCTACATAACACCATAATGCAACCATTCACCAGCAACCCATCCGTAAATCGTAAACCAAAATACAATTAAATCTTCCATTAATAATCATCCAAAAATAACTTACTAATAAATTCAAATTGCAACACCAAAACTTGAATCATCACTCATTGATGATTAACAAAGACAAAATAAGCATAAATCGACTAACTCTAGTAAGTTAGCCTACACCCGTTAGCTCCACATCAACTCAGCACAGACCATTCGCCACGCAATTGACCTGATACTGCTACCTTTGTTTTTGTTGCAGCTAAAAACAGCAAAAAATCATTAAAAAATTTCAACACTACAGCAAAAATAAAAGTGGGTTGCTTACAATTAGTCTATTACTTAGAATCACAATATAATCCAAAGTTGCCTAGTTAGTAGCGCGGACCTCATAAATAATTGACAAATTATTTTAGTTACCTGAATTGAAACAACAAGTCTACGTGACTTATGCAACATGAAACTAAACTATACCTCATGCTTGATACTTAAGCATACATCAAGCATACTAGACATTCTGTTTTGTTCAATTCGATAAGACAATAGCATAACAATTCAATATTTTGGACAATATGTAGCATAAACTAAGGTAAACTATCAAACACTGAGATAACATATCATCATAGATAAAAACTAAAAAAAGTCAAAAAATTGCAATAGAACCTTGTAGCATCCTCAAGATTATTGGTCACGGACAACAATAGGGACTTATTTTATCACATTATTGGAAACCAATTTTCCGTTTGCTGAATATGTAAAACAATCAATAAATATGGATGTACTATTCCAAAACACATATACTTTCCAATGAGAAAGGTAAATTAGTACAGATTAAATAGTCAATATAAACGGGATTGAACAAGTATAAGTGAAAATTCCAGCAACTACCATACAATCATCACTTCATCAGCCATTAATGATGACTCTAGTACGTTCACTAGATAATAATTGACACATAATTCAAACTGCAAAACTGTCATAAGCAACGTATAAAAATTAAATGCATTGATTCGGAGGATTGAAGAAGGCGAGCCTTGCAACAAAAGCATAAAAAAAGAAACAAAAAAAACCCTTGGAAAACAAACTAATTATCAAGTATACAATTTGATAGATTTAATTTGTATTAGTTATTTTTGCAATGTGTAACATGAATCATTCTGAAATTCTCAAGGTATGCATACACAAGTACATAATCGTTAATGAAACTTTATGGACATACAGTATGCTGCAAATTGCACATTACAAATTACATCCAAGAGAAAATCATTTGCAGATGAGATATTATTCGTTACCTCCGATTCTTGCTTTTGTTTCTCCTCTTTTTTAGCTTCAAATTTCGAGTTTCTTTGCACCTCAAATATCACAGGCTCACAGCAGCTCTCACAACCTGCGTGCATAATCAAAATAGTTAAACTCAAGCATGTTTATCCGTTTAATAGAGGGTTGATAGTTAACCCAAGTTAACATCTTTGTTTCAATCCATGTAAGATATACAATTGACAAAAAAAAAGCAAGAAGCATTCAAGATGTGGTGTTTTAGCCAAAAAGAAAAGGTTGGTGCCTTTTAGGTGTGGCCCTACTCTTTAACAAATTGCAATATCTAGCATAGAAAGAGCAATCAAAGTAGAAAGTTTATGTTAATTCAATTGAATAGCTAACAAAGGAATTTGAAAATGACAAAGAAGCTTCAATAAGAGGAACTATTGTTGTTGGTTTTATGAAAATGGTAGCATGAAATAAAGGCATAAAGGAATGCATACAGGTAGTGCAGTGACAGGGAAGGCAAGACTGTCAAGGCTCACATCCGAGCAAACAAATTCATTGGGGTAGAGGTTTGCAGATTACCCAGTTTGCCACTAGTATACACTACTTTAGTCCGTACACCCTTGATGATAGGGCTTTTCAGACTTACGTCATAATGTTTGTGTCTACCATAGTACAAAGCTAATAAATATATATTTAGAAGAAATCGCTTGATTCTGCTATACACATTTAGGCTTAGATCAAGGGATCTTGACTGCCTTGTAATCTCTGTAATGATCTCATGCATTATAAAACTGAAAACTTAGTACAGTTACTCGATTATCAAGTTTAGACTTTAAAGTCAGCTACTGTCGTTCATTATTATGTAGTCTTTAACTTCCGCATAATTATATACTTTAGCTGAAAATATTTTTGAGTCCTAATTTTGAACGATACTCACTGGTTTTTAAGGCTTTTCTCTCAACATTCAATATGTTCAGCCGCAACTAAAAATGACTTCTGCATCATACAATAGAATATAAGTCATTAAAAATTTAAATGAAGGTTATTTAATCATTGTCTTATTAAGCTCTTAAGTCTTAACCCTTGATCAGACAGACATAAATACCCCAACACAAATCTCTGATTACGAATTTGAAAATTTCTTCCTGCTTAGAAATAAAAAAAAGTCAATAAGAAAATATAAAAATTCAACAGTCCAATTAACAAACACCCCCTAATCAGATAAACACAACACAACTCAACTGTTTGTATTTCCCCAATTAATAGTTTATCTCTCCTAAATATTAGGTGGGGAGAAATGAAATTGAAACTATGGAGTTTCAATCATATTCTTTCTCTTCAGATTCTTCTACTGCTGTTTGTTTCAACTACTCTGTTCCATTTCGATTTCAATGCATCAAACTCCAAACAATAATTTCAATCCAAAATTATTGAAAACGAGATAATTAGCTAAATTCTAATCAACAAAAAATCCACCCTCAAAATAATTTAGTTTCCACTGTCGCACATCAGATCCAAACAAATACACATAATGCCAAAATTTCATACAAACAACGAATTCATACAAAAAACAAGTCAAAGATCTATAAATTAAAAAAAACAAAAATAATAAAAATTAAAAACCGCATTTCAACCAAAGTGCTGCTTCCATTGTTTCTATTGACGTCAAGTGAGTGCTTTGGTTTAAGCTCTTTTTTTTTTTTTTGCCATTGATGAAGATGTTTGGAGATTTGGTTGAAGCTGAACCCTAGTTTTTTTGGGAATAAAGGTGAGGAGAATGAGGGGATTTAGGATTAGGGATTGTAAAACCTTGTTCAATCGATTTAGGGTTAGGGGAATTCGAATTCGAGAGATTGAAGTGGTGGATTGAGAAGTTGAGGAAGCAGTTGAGAAGTGGTGGATTTAGGGTTAGGGGAATTCGAAGTTGAGAGTTTCATTATGAGTTCCATACTTCTTAACTGTCTTAGTGTTTTTATTAGGTGCATATAACTTCCATCCCAATTGTAACGGCAAAAAATGCAAGTGTTACAAATGGAGATTTCTTAGTAACGGGCACCAATTTGTATGTTACAATAAAACTAAGTGGTGAAATAGCATATTATTTGTAACTGGCAAAAACATTAATTGTTACAAATAAGTATGATTTGTAACGATCGTATATACACCCGCTACAAATTATATTTGAGTGGTTAAAAAACCCATGTTTTTGTAACACTTTAATAAAATGCCCGATACAAAAATGTCATTTGTAACGTTCCAATGCAATGCTCATTACAAATAGGGCGTTACGATTAGAAATTTTTCCACTAGTGTGGTTATTTTTCGAAACCGTTATGGTTATTATTAGTAATATTACTGAGGTTATTTGTTAGTATTATTGTGGTTACTTATCAGAATAATGAAGGTTATCTATTCTAATTTCAGATACAATGATTACTTACTTCAATAATATGAGTTACTTTGTCGGAATATAAATATAGAACTTTAGAATTTAAGAAAAATGTTACTTTTAAAACATCAAATACACTAAGAATCTTAATTCTACAATAAATTCAAGAATTTGTATCAAAAGGTTGGATTATACATAAAAAGAGATGATTTTTTATATGCTAAGATTGGTACTTGATTCAATTTAAGTTGTTAAATTCATAAACAAACCAGAAATTGCTACTTGATTTCACATAAAAAGGAAGAAGAAAAGAGGAATAAGAAAGAAGAAGAAATTGCTGTTGGGTTTGCAGTCTTATTGGGCACAAGTGTTTCTTCTTCCTAAAACTGTGATGCTGAGAGTTATGCAAATCTGCAGAAGTTTTTTATGGGAGGGGAAGTATATTGGTGTGAAAATGAAGCCTATAGCATGGAGTACCATTTGTAATGCTAAGAGGAATGGTGGATTAGGTTTGAGAAACTGCAGATTGTGGAATATGGCAGCTCAGGGTAAAATAGTGTGGCAAATTGCTATGAAAGTTGATGTCCTTTGGGTCAAGTGGGTGCATTCTGTTTACCTGAAAGGTGTGGATTGGTGGAGCTATAATCCACCTGTGGGTGCCAGTTGGAGATGGAAGAAGCTGTGTGCAGTTAAGGAGCAGTTAAAGGATGCTTTTGTAAGCAATCAGTGGCATACATGAGAGTCTAAATTCACCATTGCTAAGTGTTATAAATGGTTACTTGGTTCAAGTAACAGGGTTGGTTGGGATGGTTGGGTGTGGATCGGAATAGGTAAAATATACCTAAACTTGCTGTTATTGCTTGGATGATAATGCATGGCAAGCTCAAAACTACTAGCCTGTTATGCAGGTTCCATATCAGGACAGATATTGTGTTTGCTTTATGTCAGAATGCAGATGAGGACTTGGAACATATGTTTTTTAATTGTTTTTTCACCAGGGAAGCTTGTGGTGTAATTAAGGATTGGTTGGGGATGCATAATGCTATTCCCATTTCAATCACTGAATTGTGGCAGCAGTGGCATAAAACAGCTGAAGAATGGTGTTCTGCAGTTTAGCAAGCTTAGTTTATCAGCTGTGGAAGGCAAGGAACATGGCAATTTGGTAGCAAGGAAGCAGGACTAGACTATGGAACAGGTTTGTATGAGGCTTCATCAAATGGACAAGAGCAAATGGAAGGATTCTGATCATTATTACTTCTAAAGATTACAACATAGTTAGTTTTGGCTTTTTGATGTATTTAGGTGTTGGGTGTTGGGTGTTATTTGTATTTTGTTTTGTGTTTTGGCCTTGAGCTGATTTTCCTCCAGGTTGTATAAACTGTTTGATGTCTTTTTTAATAAAATCCTTGCATTTTACCAAAAAAAAAATAAAAGAAAGAAGAAGAAATGGAGAAAGAAGAAGAACACAAAAGAGAGAGAAACGGCAATGGTGAGCCGGTGATGATGGCAGCGGCTATTTCTCTAAAAGCCCTAGATTTTGGGGTTAGCAGCACCAATTAGTGATTGTATAGCCTGTTGCATATGAGACTAAACCTTCATATTTTAGTGAGTAATATTTGTTTTCAATACTAATTTTATACAATATATACTCAACACTTCATTAAACGTTTCTTATAAAAACTCTATACATCAAACTTATGGAAAATAAGTAATATTCTGCTTTGAATATTAAACATATAACTAAAACTATGAAATTCTTTTTTGAACTATTAATTCTCTTTATGAATTGAATTGAACCCTCAGATTTTTTTTTTTTTTTTTGCTAAGAGTGAACGACAATATTAATTTTCAATACCAACATATGTTATATCTTAACAATAAATATTTATCTTAAATGCATTAAATTCATGTAATATTATACACATATGCTCAAAATTTTCAAATTGTACGAAGTAATATTCACTTTTCAATATATAATATTCAGTTTGAATATGTAATATTCATCTCTTAATACGTAATATTTTTATTTATTTACGAAAATGACATCATTCACTATTAAAGGACCATTTCAACCAAAAGCTTAACCTGATGATAACACGCAGCAGCAGAGTATGGATTGTGATGAGACTTTTAGCCCGGTGGTCAAACCTGCAACCATTCAAACTGTTCTTAGTCTTGCTTTACCTTTTTGCATGGTCATTTGTAGGAAACCATCTATATGCATCAACCTCTTGGTTTTCGTGACAAGAATTACTCGGATCATGTCTGCTTACTAAAGAAGTCTTTGTACGGTCTCAAGCAGGCCCCATGGGCTTGTTATCAGCGATTTTTCTGATTTTGTTGGTTCCATTGGCTTTTGTCACAGTAAGTCTGATAATTCCTTATTCATTTACAGAAATGGTTCCGACACTGCTTATATTATGTTATGTGTTGATGACATTATACTTACGGCACCATCTGATCGTCTTCATAAGTCCATTATAGCTCTTTTGAGTTCTAAGTTTGCAATGAAAGATCTTGCTCTTCTCAGTTATATTTTGGGCATTGGGGTTACCCACACTCTCGGTGGCCTATTCTTATCTCAACAACGGTATGCTGCAAGTATTATTGATCGTGCCGGCATGTCAAATTGTAGCTCTTGTCCTACACCAGTTGATACAAAGTCTAAACTAAGTAGTTCCACAACTACTCCTTATGATGATCCGACTAAGTATCGCAGTCTTGCAGACGTTCTTCAATATCTAACATTAACTAGACCAGATATTTCTTATGCAGTTCAGCAGATCCGTCTCCATATGCATGCTCCAACCACCGAGTGTAACACCCTGGATTTTCCTAACTTCCTACTTTATATATTTCCGGAAAACATATTATAAAATATTACAGAATTATATTTATTAAAACTCCTATTAACAAAAAAACCAAAGTATTACCGCCACCGTACGTGATGACGGCTAAGGTATTTATCAAAGTACTACAGCGAAAATCTTAAAACCAAAAACCAATTTAAAACTAAACTTCAAAACAAGTCTCAAAACCAAATTCAAATCAACATCCAAAATAAAAACCAACTTAAAACTTTATTGCACTTCGGAACCATTTTAATGGCCCTTAAAAACCAAACCAGAATCTTTGAAAATTAAACAACATCCAAATAAAAGTTAGTACTCCATAAGCAATAAAAATAAAACTGCAAAACTACACAGCAAGCGTTCTCACTCCATCCCAGCATGAAATGACCTATGCCCACTTGTACCTGTAGCTTTTCTTATTCTAGACAACTACTCACCAACAAGTGGGTCATTGTAGGGCCAAGTCCAAGACAAAGATTATGCAACAAAATAACATAAACAAAAACATACACACAACTTACCTTTGACAATCTTTCACCTGTGCATAGACTTAACAAATTAACTATTATATTTAAACCTTTGGATTTTGCATCGAACGGGTTTCCTTTCCTTTAAAATCGTCCTATTGGGCACCAACTTGGGAGCAACTCTAAGAATGTATTACCTATGTCACATAAAGTGACGGGATTTATGCGCATTATAAATATAAAAGAGTACAACGTCTTCTACTCCAATTAAAAGTCATAGATCACTGTTCCTTACGACTCCCCCCATTGTTCATACTCAAGGTATATACGTTCCAAGAGTTTTGATGCAAAACCTCTTACACTTTACATGATTAACCGGTTTAACAATGTTATGACTCACATATAACATCACATAAAAGTATGCATCAAATCAAGCAAGCCATACTAATTATCTTCAATTTAAGGTGATTAAAAAATAATCTCATGTGTGTCCTTTAATTAAACTGAACTTCCTTTACCACACATTAACTGTGAGTGGCTAACTATTTACTTTCTCCTTGACAACACATTAAACTGTGAGTGGCAACATGTATAAAATATTTGCTCATAACTCCTTTTAATCATGTGAATAAAAATTCACAACTACCTTTCTTATTGATTAAGTAACTAACCAACATTAAAATAACTTCCTTCTTTATTAATGAGCTATTGGTCAAATTAAACTGATCATAACATTCCAATTCAATCTTACTAAATTTCTATTGCTAATCAACATGGAATGTCAACAATAATATAACATCATGCTTCTAATAAATCGTGTCATGCACATCAATTCATGGTTAAACAAGTATAACAATACTTCATAACATAAAGGATCATCCAAGCATGAATTCTAATTCTTATGTTTGTCTTTAGTACTTACGTAATTACGTACCTTGTGAAATAGTGGTTTTCCGCCACAACTTCTTAAAGTTAACTAATTCAATGTCTCCTACATAAAGAAAACCGAAATTAAATTAAAACCTTGTTGACTACGTTCTACAACAACTCTAAAGTAACTTCTATATAGAAACTTGTCCAAAACATTCCTTATATGGTCTCTATTCAATTTCATACTTCACTTTAATTTTTCTATTGCAAGATTACTTGGTTTTCAGGACTTATTTATACTTTATAAAACCTCAACATAAATTTTATGTGACTTCAGAAAAGTAGACAACAATTTAAAATTACCAAAACTCCTTGAAAAGCTTCAAAAACAACACCAATCAATCATACAATGTATTACTTATTTTATATGATCAATTCATTCTAATTACATACTTTAAAAGCCTAATTATTCACTTTTAAGCTTCATGAAACACACTAAAAATCATATGTAACATCATAGAATTAATATGTGATCATACTAGTTTAATATGAATACTTAAAACTTATTTTAACTTGTTTTTATAGAATTTTCATATTTATTAATTAACTTTAAATTCATAGAAAATTCATAAAAACATCATAAGTTCATGGAAAAACTCTTTTACAATCAACTAACATCATTATGAAACCAATCTATGCTTTAGAATAATTTTTCATAAGCCAAACATGTTCATAATATTTATTCTATTGAATTTCATGATCACAAAATTTGGACAGCTCTTTATTTTATGTTTACAGCTTTTAAAAATCAATCTAAACTTCATGAAATCATCATAAATTCACACAACAACAATTCATGATCATAATATTGAAGTTTAAATCATAAAAACTCATAAAAATCAAAACTTTCATAACTTTATAAACCATAATCTAAAATTTCATGAACAACAAATTAATTCATGCTTTAAAACAAATCATAACTTCATAAAACGTGATTGAAACTTATAAAATCATGATTAAACATAAATATGAACATAAATTTGCAAAACTGAATCAAAAAGAAAGTAGAATTTTTTTTATATTCGAAAATTACCGACGAAGGGGAGGGAAAAAGGGGCCGGCGGTGGCAGGTTGCCGGCGACGGGCGAGCAGCGTCGGCGAGGCAGCGGCTCCAGCGAGCAAAAGCAAGTTTTTTTTCTGAAATCCTTGTCCTCTTTTTTTTCTCTCTTTCTCTCTCTAAATTTTGGAATCCTACTAACAATTATGAGGGATGAAATCTGAAAATTTGGGTTTTAAAGGGTATTTATAGGCTCCAAAGTAGGATTTGGAAAAGTCCATACTTATCCTAAAAAGTGGAAATTATCTTTAGGCCCTTGCCTAAAAATAAATTAGGAAACTTTTGAAAATCCTATTTTCAAAAGCCTTTTTAAAATATTTTATAAAACATAAAATATTACTTATAAACACAAATAATTATTTTTAATTAAAGCTTATTTTGTATTAGTTTTTCCCACTTATTGAACATAATTTTTCAATAAAAATATTAAAATTACACGTATAAAATACAAAAATACTTCCTTGAAATACGTGAAAATCTAGTGCATAATTTTTCAAATCTAGTGCATTACATTTCTAATTTACTATTTATCTTCTACTTCCTCTGTTCCTCAAACATCATCCCACACATTGTTCATGTTTAAATTACACTTAATATTATAATATTAGATAATGCTTTATCAAAAAAAAATTAAAATAAAAAATTAAATTATTAGATAGTGGGTGAAAAAACAAATTAATTAAATTGGAAAAGTTGATTTTAATAATCCTACCTTTTACAAATTTGAAAATAACAGTCTCACCTTTCTATTTTCCCACAACAGTCCCACCTTTCCTTATCATATTTAATTATTGGACCTTGACCTGTTGGTGACTTGTATAACAGGTAAATTAGTCACGTGTTAGCATAAGAGTGGTGAGCTTTTATTTTATTTACAAAAAATAGTCTTTCTAACTCAATTATTCTGATTAGCACCACTAACCTCATACACTAGCCATTGCCATAGTGTCATTATTATCATTTATTTCTAGAAATTTGTACTAATTCATGAGTTAACTTTTTCCCAAATGTAGTAGACCAATGAAAGCATTTTTTTGATGAAGGTTGCTACGTTATTGTCTTCCACGTCTTTCAAATGATGGTAATTAACTAGCTAATTTGTGCACAGTTCTTCTGAACTGTAACTGCTGGAAATCCCACTAACCCACCACCATAGATAGCAATATTCCCACCAATCAAAATATATTCGAAAGAGGACATCGATCATGCAATTACTTAACTCAATAATTGGGGGTCTTCGGTTTGGGTATCAAGTGAATTGAATTGAAGGGGAAATTTCGAAAATTACATATGGAGGTTTTAATTTAAACTATCAATGGTTGTAACTTGTAAGTGCAATGAAACAAAATTAATGTGTTTGCTTTATTTATGAGGGTTACCGACCATTGACGAGTATGGATTGAGTATTGTTGGATATGGATTGCGTAATTGTGAGGGTCTTGACAGTTGCGGATAAATAAATATTGTTGTCAAATTGATCAAATCCGGTTCAATAGTGGAGTTAAATTAATGGGGTTTTGGGACTCAAGGTTGAAGATGCCATTGATGATGAAACTTTGTGGGAGTAGTGAAGGAAGGGAGGAAAGAAAGAAAAAAAAAAAAAAGGAAAGCAAAAATTGTAAATCTAAAAATAATTAATTAAATTAGTTTTTTTTATTATTTAAAATAAATCAGTTTTTTAAATTATTGTTGAAAAATTCAATTTTTATTATTATTCAAAAATCAGTTTTTTTATTATTAAATAATTCAGTTTTTTTTTAATATTACTGAAATAATTAAAAAAAATAAAACAAAACTTGGTAACCTGAAGTTCAGGTCAACGGTAAAAAGGTCCAATAAAAGAATAATACAAGTAAAGGTGGGACTGTTATAGAAAAAAGCAAAGATAGGACACTGTTATATTCAAATTTGTGAAAGGTGGGATTATTAGAAGCAATTTTTCCAATTAAATTGGAATGTGAAGATATGAATTCAATAATGATTGGTTAATGTGGTTTTTAGCTCCACTTGGTGGTTCCCATATGTAATAAATTATTAAAAATGTCCAAAAATAGAATAAAATATTAGATACAGCATAAACATTCATACATCTCCCTCGTAATTTCTCTCTCCTCGCCTTATTAGTATACATCATTTTTCATTAACTTTACTACATATCCTTCTCATTTTACAATTTCATACCTATGTTCATTAACCTCCCTATGTACCTTCTCTCTCTTATTTTTCCATGCCCCACCACATTTTCTCCCTCCTACTTTCTATACACCATTAATATTGATAAAAATATTTGAGGTCTACTTGCATATGAGATCCTCCTCATCCAATTAACCTTCCCATTTGAAATTGGAATAAGAGCCTGATTACTTCAGCTTAACATCCATTCAATTCAGTTCAGCTCAGCTTAGTTCAGTTCAACTCTTCCCTTATTTTGCTATTCAGTAATCCTTCATAAAAAAAAATTCAGTTTAGTTCAGCTCAGTTCAGTTGTTTTCAGCTGAAGTAAACATGCCCTAAAGAAATGTTTTAACATTGGTGGGAACTGGAAGTTTCTCATTTCATTTTTCATTAAATAGGGAACCTAAATGGATCACCAATGTTGATGCTCTAAGAATCGTTTAAATGGGGAAAGTGACATGAATTTTAAGGGGTGGAGGGAATATATTTTTTTATGTATTTCTAACTAATTCTCTTTTATTTTCCTTCTTTAGAATTATGCAAAAGTATTTAAGCTATAAAAAATGATGTGCAATGTATTTGTTTGAGCGGTTTTATTTTAGTTATAGAGTTATAGATATATAGATTGTTAGAACTTCATAAAGAGTTGTATACAATCATTGTAAACAGTTGCATTAGTTCAATGTCATCTCATTACATTGCTTGATCTAGAACTTGAATGCTTATTCTTCATTTTTGATTTTAAGGTGGATAATAGTTAACATTCATGTGTTATGGTGGATGATAGTCAACATTCTTTTTCAAGCTAGCAATAATAATTATAATCAAAAAGTGAAAAGACATGAAGGGTAAATATTTAAACGAATACCCTTATACGTTTTCAAATTTTAAGTGGTGCCCTTGTGGTTTCAAAATTTACATGGTATCACTTAAAGCTTTGCTTAAATTCACCAAGTATCCTTGGCTTAAAGGCTTATGGCATTAAAGTGGTTGTTAGGTTGAAAACTTAATTATATTCATCAGAGAAATTAGCTAGCATGTATGGCGAGATATTGATTTCTTCCAGCTTACATCTATCATACGGAGTGTATATATTTGCACTAATACATAGTACTATGGGGTGGTGATTTCCACACTCTTCTCCTTCTCACATGAGTAACAACGATCACTATTTATGTGAGAGGGAGAAGAGTGCGAAAATACTTTGGAGAGCGCGAAAATACTTCCCTGGCCAGTACTACATACTTCCACTAACAAATAGAAATATAAGGTATGCCTTACAAACTAACTTTATAGTAATTGAATTTGAATGTGTTTGCATGAAATTTCTAGAGCTTGAGAATGATTATGTGAAGTTTCATACTTCCTTTACTTGCTACATTGAACCAAAAAATACGAGGGTTTTTTTAGTCAAATGTAGCAAGTAAAAAATATGGAGGGAATACTTATTTCTTTAACCATAACTTAATACTCTATCACTTAAAAATGAATTATTTATTAAACAATTTAATTTAGATAAAATATATTGAAATTCAAATGTAAATGTAACTTTTTATTATTTATTATCATATTGAATTTTTTTTTACGAGTATAAAAATATGAAAAAATGATTAATCACTCGGGTGTATATCTTAAGATATACACATGTTTTCGCTCATAAAATAATAGGTTAATTTTATAAAACATTGATTATATAGAACAATTGAAGTAAGTTATATAACATCAATTATTTATAGAAAAATTGAAAGTAATTTATATATATAACATGTTGGATACACAGAAAATTAAAGTGTTTTAATAGTACAACAAGAGTAATTAAAATTTAAAAGTAGAGTTGAGACTATAAAATGATTATTTATTGAACAATTAGTTAAGGAAAATGATATTCATAGCCCTTATGGCTATATATAAGCATTAAATTCATTTCCTTAAATGGAAACAATTTAAGAATTCAGGATAAAAATTCACATCATTCAAGATAATAAATGCTTGATTTAATATTTTATTTCCACTTTAAGTTTCTTATACATAGCCCTATGTATATCATTTCCCTTAACTTAATATGTAGAACATTTTTTCTTTATCTTTCTTTATTTTATTATATAAATGAGTCTCTTTATATGAGAAAAATAATTGATGTTTTATAATACTGTTTCGTATTCAATTGTTTTACCTATTTTTGAAAAAACAATGTGTATTTTACAGAACATTCAGTATGTTTATGCTTATAATTCTAATGTTCTATAAAATATACTTCAAGTTTTATGAATAACAGGATTACGCCTACACTACAAGAAAAAAGACTTATTTGCGACATAATAATTTTGTCGCAAAAGGTCAATAATTTGTCGCTAAAAACGTTTGCGACGACATTTGGTCGCAAATTGGTCGTCGTAAGAGTAGTCGTCGGAAATAATTTCCGACGGAATTTGGGCTATTAGGAAAAGTCAAAGTAACAAATTTCCAACGGACACTCAATCTGTCGGAAATTTGCGATAGAAACTCTGTCGCAAATATCTCACCTGTAAACAAAAAAAAAACGGTGGCGACGCGGCAAAAGCCACCCCACTACCACCCCATAACAACCTACACCACCACATACCACCCATGCCACCACAGATGATGTGTCTAATATTTTTATTATTTTTCTACCCAATTCCCTAATGATTTATGGACTAATCGAGCTCATTTGAGCCAATTTTCATGCTAATAGTGTTCTTTTGGTGTTTTGTGTGGTTTTGTAGGAAAAAGATGTTTTTTGGTTGGCTTCCGCTACCTTATGTCAGCACTTGAGAGGACAAGAGCTCTTATGAGCATTTGGAGAATGGTTAGGGAAATTTTACAACTCATTGGAACAATATTGACGCCTTACAAGTTGGAGAAATATTAGAAGTAAAAGTGAAGAATTAAGAACTTTAGAAGTGAAGATTTTTACAACTATCCACTATTTTGATCATATATCACAATTTATAAATTGAATTGATCTGATTCTTGTTGCATTGGAAAGAAGACTCAAAGTTCTTTCCAACGGTAGGTTACACACCTCGTGGAACATCCTGTAAAAAAAGTTATAGCAATTTCAAAATGACCCAGAAATTATGGAAGCTAGTGTCCGGAAATGTGGGCGCAGGGAACAACGCCCTAGTTGAGGGCTGCAGGTGCATGATGTGGGTTTTCCCCCTTTTTACTGAAGTTCATAATTTTCATGCGGGCTTATTAAATCAAGGCCCATTAATTGTGACTTCCTAGGCAAAAACACACAACTGTTTACATTATATTCTCTAGTTTTAGAACCCTAATTACTCCGTAATCACTTTCTCTCTCTCTCTCTCTCTAGGTTAGATCTGATTAGTTTATTAAACATTTTCAATCAATTTAATTCAATTCAATTCAATTCAAGTTCATTTCTTTGGTAACTTCTTTCCCTTTCTCTTATTTTTTTAGTTTTATTGTTTTAGTTTTGTTACTTAGTTTTGATTATTGCTTTGTTTATGTTGATTTGTTTTAGTTTTTAATTAATTCTTGATTAGTAATTTGTTAATTGTTGTTATTTATGTTTATGAATCGTCAATTACTATTTGATTTTTGTTTTAGTTTTTATATCCATGTGTGAGTAATTAGTTTTCTAGGGTTAAGAGGATCCACATGAACTCGTTAATGAACTAGTTTAATATTAATCGATTAGTTCTTGATTAGTAATGAAATTCCTATTATTGATTTCTATTGATTGCAATTAGATTGTGGCCAGATTTAGTTGTAAGTTTGGTAATTATCGAAGTTGAGACCGAGAGGTAAGATTACCACAATAAGACCACTGAATAGTAGGCAAAACGATTCTATGCGAGCGAGAGCCGGTAGAGGAATTTTGAGGGAGTCTAAGTTCGAGAGAATTAGTGTGCTCTAGTTTAATGAACTTTATGGAATTAACTGATTTGTGTTTTATGAATTTGTTGATTGTTCATGGTGAACCGATTACCCTAAGTTTTTATAAATTGAGTATAAATTTGTATTTTTTGTTGTTTCTTTTAGTTGTTAGTCAATTAGCTAAGAAATTCAACCAAGACCCCTTACACAGTTTTTAGATTTTAGAACTAATAGAATTTAATAGCTTCCATGTGGATTCGATCCCTACTTCTCTAGATATATTAATTAATGTTGTTTGGTTTATTTTTAAAAGGTGTGCGATAGCCTGCATCAACGAACCACCTCAGATCTACACACACCACCACAACCACCATTACACCAACTCAAACCCGAAAACACAAATTAAAATCAGAACCACTAACACCACCCCAGCCACCACACAACACCCCACAGGCCACCACAACCACCACTGCAACCAACCCAAACCACCACAAAACACATCCGCCCAAACCACCACCACCACCACAAAACACACCACCACATGCACAAATTCAGCAACAATCCACCAACAAAAGCCACACATTTGAAAAAAACAAGAAAAATTTGATCAAAAATTGTGACGTAAATCATACCCAAATATTAAAAAAATTGGGAAAAATAAAATTAAACCGTTAAGAACTTCAAAATAACAACAATGTATGATATTTTTTTTGGTCTAATTTGACCAAAAAACATTTTCAATGAACTTAAAAATCAGAAGAAGAAGCAAAAGATGAAGAAGAGGAAGCAAAAATCAAAAGATGCAAAAATCAGAAGCAAAAGACGAGGAAGAAAAGAAGAAAAAAAACAAAAGAAGAAGAAAACTAAAGAAAAAATAGAGGGAGAAAAGAAAAGAAGGGGTGAGGCGAGGGAAGACGAAGAAAAAAAGGGGGAGGAAAGAAGATGAAGAGGCTAGAAGAGAGAGGAAATGAGTTAGGGTTCAGAGTTAGTGACTTATTTATACAGGTAGGGTTGAATCAGTTTTTTTTTTAAAATTGAATTTCTAACGGAATTTCCATCAGAAATTCTGATCGAAAAACTTGTCGAAATTTATCCTAAAAAAATGACTTTTCTCAAAATTCCTGGCAAACATTTAAAATTCCTTGCAAATTAAATCCGTCACAAAAATAGGCATTTCCGACGGATTTTTAGTTCCGTCACAAAATGGGCTTTTTCTATAGTCTTAATGAAATCCGTCAGAAATGGGCTTTTTTTGTAGTCTTAATTTTTTTTAATTACACTTAATGTTCTATAAAAACAACATTTTATTATTTTCTTTAAAATTAAAATGATGATTAGTGTTTAATGAGATGACCTACTATATATGAGACACATATTTCATTATATATATATTTTTTTATTTTGCAAATCTCACTCCCTCTCTAACATTCAAACCCATATCTCTCTCTAGTCTTCTTCTTTATTCCCTCTCTCTCTAGTATTCTTCTTTTTCATTCTCTATGTAGCATATAATAAAATCTTCTTGCTCTATATCTTTCTAACCTACAGATTTTTGTCACTTAGATGACATAAGTATGAAAGCTTTGATAGTTTTGTCATGAAATTGATGATACGAGATGATCAAGATGAAGAATGATATGAAGTTGAACTTTCATTTTTTTTTGACGAATAATAATTAAATCTAGAGGTTAAGAGCATGATTATTGGGTGGAGGAAGCATCCTCATGATTGTGGAAAAAAATTTGAGGATCCTCAAACTAAGAGGAATGCTGTGAATCCTCTCCACAAAGAGGACACCAATTCTTGGCTCTTGTGCCAATTGTTGTTTTATTTGCTAATATCACTTTAATTTATATTTTATTNCACCACTGCAACCAACCCAAACCACCACAAAACACATCCGCCCAAACCACCACCACCACCACAAAACACACCACCACATGCACAAATTCAGCAACAATCCACCAACAAAAGCCACACATTTGAAAAAAACAAGAAAAATTTGATCAAAAATTGTGACGTAAATCATACCCAAATATTAAAAAAATTGGGAAAAATAAAATTAAACCGTTAAGAACTTCAAAATAACAACAATGTATGATATTTTTTTTGGTCTAATTTGACCAAAAAACATTTTCAATGAACTTAAAAATCAGAAGAAGAAGCAAAAGATGAAGAAGAGGAAGCAAAAATCAAAAGATGCAAAAATCAGAAGCAAAAGACGAGGAAGAAAAGAAGAAAAAAAACAAAAGAAGAAGAAAACTAAAGAAAAAATAGAGGGAGAAAAGAAAAGAAGGGGTGAGGCGAGGGAAGACGAAGAAAAAAAGGGGGAGGAAAGAAGATGAAGAGGCTAGAAGAGAGAGGAAATGAGTTAGGGTTCAGAGTTAGTGACTTATTTATACAGGTAGGGTTGAATCAGTTTTTTTTTTAAAATTGAATTTCTAACGGAATTTCCATCAGAAATTCTGATCGAAAAACTTGTCGAAATTTATCCTAAAAAAATGACTTTTCTCAAAATTCCTGGCAAACATTTAAAATTCCTTGCAAATTAAATCCGTCACAAAAATAGGCATTTCCGACGGATTTTTAGTTCCGTCACAAAATGGGCTTTTTCTATAGTCTTAATGAAATCCGTCAGAAATGGGCTTTTTTTGTAGTCTTAATTTTTTTTAATTACACTTAATGTTCTATAAAAACAACATTTTATTATTTTCTTTAAAATTAAAATGATGATTAGTGTTTAATGAGATGACCTACTATATATGAGACACATATTTCATTATATATATATTTTTTTATTTTGCAAATCTCACTCCCTCTCTAACATTCAAACCCATATCTCTCTCTAGTCTTCTTCTTTATTCCCTCTCTCTCTAGTATTCTTCTTTTTCATTCTCTATGTAGCATATAATAAAATCTTCTTGCTCTATATCTTTCTAACCTACAGATTTTTGTCACTTAGATGACATAAGTATGAAAGCTTTGATAGTTTTGTCATGAAATTGATGATACGAGATGATCAAGATGAAGAATGATATGAAGTTGAACTTTCATTTTTTTTTGACGAATAATAATTAAATCTAGAGGTTAAGAGCATGATTATTGGGTGGAGGAAGCATCCTCATGATTGTGGAAAAAAATTTGAGGATCCTCAAACTAAGAGGAATGCTGTGAATCCTCTCCACAAAGAGGACACCAATTCTTGGCTCTTGTGCCAATTGTTGTTTTATTTGCTAATATCACTTTAATTTATATTTTATTAAAAAAAAACACCATTGACAATAAATTATTTTTCTCTATAAAATGAGTATAATATTGGCTATATTACAATGACTATATTATAACAGGTATATTACAACAGCTATATTACATGGTTTTCTATAAATAGAACCTAAATTTCTCATACTTTCTCACACTAAAATTACACAAATTCAACATAAATCCCCTTTGAGTGAGTAATTATGGATCACAATAATCCAAATTACGGGAGAAATAACAACTTTCAAAATAATCCAAACTTCCAATATAATCAAAATAATGCTCCGTTTGATCCAAACCTTTTCAATCATCCACAATTTCACGCTGCTTTACAATGGTTTGGTAGTCAATCGAGACCAATTAATGTCAATAATATGCCCCAATATCAACCCCATTTTCCTCAAATTAAACTAGTTCACCATCTCAACAACCTATTCAAAATAATGCACCATTTTTCCCCATTTCTGAACATTTTACTCAATACATGGACCAATCTCCAAGAGGAGTTGGTAGCACTAACGCAACTCCAACGGAGGGTGGGTCTGAACATGTAGAAGAATGTTTAGAAGCACAACATTTAGAAGACATTGATGATATGTACAACATGTTCCACAAGAAGTAGTCAATACATCCGGGCAAAGAAAAAACCAACATGATTGTTGAAGATGAGCGTGATACATATTTAAATTATAAAGATCCACTTGAGTTCTGCGAAGAACAACCTGAAAATATGACAGGGTCATCCTCAACCCAAAAAACTACAACATTCAAAGTTACTCCGGGCCAGTATGATCCACAAAATTTTAGTAGATTGATAGCATCAAGAGGGGAGATTCGTGATAGACAAGTGCACGCACGTGGATTAAAGAACAACTTGGTTGAGCATCTATGGACAATGTCCTCGACCACGGATTAATAATTCGCTTATTTATTATTAATGTGTTTTTTGTAGTGTACTTACTTTAATTTGTGTGTTTAAAGTTTGTTTTCTAACTTATGTACTATTGCTTAGGCGGCTTTAAATTAATGTACTAGTGATATGTAACAATGTTCATGTTTTTAATTTCAAATTTTCACTAAGTTAATAACAATTAAATTAACTTATTTGGTAAAATTAGTAACAAAGATAACATTTAGGTATATTAAATATGGTGGGGAATATATAAGTATAAGAGAGAAAATGGGAAAGGATCCTCATGAATGTTGGAAAAAAAGTTTGAGGATTGATAAAAGGATAGAGATAGTGGGTAATGATGTGGAAGAAAGAGAGTGTGATGTATCAAATAGGGAGAAAGAGAGAGAATATGAGAAATGAAAGGAAAAGGAATACCAATAATCATGCTCTAAATAATTCATTCAAGGCCGCATTCCATGTATTATAATATATATAGGATGTTCTACAATAACCACTAGATGTTTTGTAAGATATTACTATGTGTTCTCAATAAATAATAATATTTCATAATAGTCTATTTATTACTGAATGTTTTATAAATAATTACTACTCTGTATGTATAAGTTATTATGTTATTACATGTTCTATACATATTAAATAATTGTATTTATTATTATTATTTATTTATTTTTATAATTTGTCGTAATGCTTGTCTTATAAGGTACTATTTTTATTCAATAATAATTTTTTGTTTGTTCTATGATATACTACATATAATAGGATGTTCTATAATAATTACTAGATATTTTGTAATATATTTTTACTTGTTCTCAATAAATTATAATATTTCATAACCTATGGACTATAGTTTGCGTTTTATAATAAAAACTGAATATTTTTTTTTAATAATTACTACTACATATAAGTTACTCCGTATTACGTTAGTACATGTTCTATATATAATAAATAATTGTACATGTTTTTACATCTTTAATTTATTGTTTTATAGGCCATTACTCCATGTTTTATATATAATAATTACAACTTCTTCTATATCTATTTTGTTTAAATCTATTTTGCTTTAGTTGTATGTTTTATGGTTTATTTATTGTTGTTCTATTAAAATTAACTATATGTTTTATATTAATTATTGCATGTATTACAATATAAACTACATAAAGTATAGGATTTATTTATTATGGGAATAAAAATATTTAAATATGCCAAAAAATTGCAACAGTATCTCACCCAAGTGCTTCAACTTCAACCTTTGAGATCTTAATTCGAGATTTTTTACTTTTGTGTAAATAATATCATTTAAAGATTTAACAATTTTGTATTTGTCAGCTTTGTTTTATGAAATTGACTTATTGTTTTATACAAATGACTTGTTGTTTTATTCGATGAAAAACAGGTTTATATCTCAAGATATATACCGGCTGCACAATTCTCCGGATCCATATTTCAATTAGATTAGAAGTAGATTGAAGATAATAATTGTGCATGAAACTATTACTTTGACTACTACATATGGCTATGTTCGGCAAAAGTAGCTGTAGAGATAATTGAAGTTATGGAAGTAATTGTTAGCGATTGTAGTTGTTAATTAACAAGTAATCTGCAAGATTGTTTTACGATAAGACCTTAACTATTTATATATTTTTTTTGACTATTTTATTTATCATTTTAATTAATATTTTTTTGACTAATTATTTATTGTCTTACCGGACCTACTGCCTTATATATATAAGTTTTTGTAGTCATTATTAGTTTTTCAATTAGTAAGTACTGGAAGTAATTGTTAAAAAAGATGTATGATGTTAATGTACAACAAAAATACGTAGTAGTTGAAATAATAAATACATTACAAAAATGACATTTGAAAGAATGATTTTAGTAAGCATTCCACATGCTCGCTACTCTAAAAGCAACACTATTTCAATATCTAAAATTAAAGTACCTTATGCTATTACTTTACCAAACACTAAGATCCTGTTCTTTTGGAATGAAATGTTTGGTATTTTAATTTAATTCAACTCAGTTCAATTCAACTCATCTTCATTATAATTACTACTCCGTACTTCATTAAGTCTATTTCTGTTCAGTTCAGCTCGCTTAAGATCAGCTCATTTCAGTACAATTCAGTTCAGTTCAACTATATTTCAGTCTAAAACAACATGACCTAGTTATCAAATTATTTATTTTATTTATTTTTTTCCTTTTCTGCTTGATCAAACCTCTAACAATTACTCAAAAAACCAACTATAGAGCACACCCAAAATCTTGTAATTAAGGGTCTGTTTACTTCAACTGAAAACAACTAAATTGAATTAAACTGATTGGAGCTGAACTGAACTGAAAGTTTTTATGAAATATGAATGAGTAGTAAAATAAAAGAAGAGCTGAACTGGACTGAACTGAATTGAACGGAGCTGAACTGAACCGATTTTAAGCTGAAGTAAACAGGCCCTAAATAATGTTTTGACTTAATAATACAAAATCTAAAGACTTTTCTAAAACTACTGTCAAACACACCTTTGATCCACTTTTAGATTGCCAAAAGCAATTGTTGAACACGCATCATATGTCTGTATATATCATATTGACCCTTCATTCAAGTTATAATTTAGTGAACCGAACCCGACATGATATTCTTATTAGATTTTATAAAACCGAAACAACTATCATACATCGACTTAAAAACTACTGCATCACAGAAAAATTAAATTGAACGGAACTCAAGTGAATACGCCAAAAAGGCCGAAATCAAGAAAAAGTAAAGGGATGGGGGACCGCTAAGGAGCTGACGGCTGACCTCAAAACCTTTAGTTTTGCTTCTTCACTTGTTCTACTCATCTACTGCTTCTACTTGTACAACTACATTCATCCCCTCTTACTCTCTCTCTCTCTCTCTCTAAACTACTATTCCCCTCTTTTTGTTTCTCTCTCTTCCACTTTCTCTCTCCGAATCTAATCGATGAATTCCCCAATTTTATTCCTCTTTTAAAAAAATTATTTCCCCATTTTTTTTATTCTTTCTTTTTCTCTCTTTTTATTCTGAAGGTTTTTTCCCTGAATTTTTATTTTTAATTTTTTCTCCCCACGTTTTCTTTTGAGGTAAATTCCCCAATTTTTTTTCTTCGATTAATTGTTAATTTGTTGTGTTGATTATTGTTGAGCTTACCATTTTTTGGTAATTTGTATTATTTTTTGTTAATTTTTGTTTTTTGTTTCATTTAATTTAACCCTAATTTGATATTATTCTTTGTCAACTGTTAACTAATGATGCTTGTTTTAGATCTGAATTTTTGATTAAGTCAATTTAATTATGAATTGAAATTGTGGGTTTCTTTTGATTTTCCCCAATTGAATTGCTGTGGTTTGTTTTTGTTTTTTGTTTGTGATTCTTGAATGTTTGATTGAATAATTTTTGACCTAAAAGCTGAAAACTTTAGTATATTAATGATTAGGGTTTCTCTTGTTTGTTGATTGAAGAATTTAGTTTTAGTAGTTAATTTTAAAGGGTAGTTGACAATTTTGAGTGGCTGTTGTTGCTTTCAAATTGAAGTATTGAAATTTTGGAATAAATACAGTAATCCCTTGTAGTAGTTGATCAGGAATCGAGGCCGAAAACGTACCTTGCATTTGTTTCAAGGGTTTTCTTGTTCGAGTATTGCGATTTTCGATATGTGATGGTGGTTGTAGGAATATGTAATGCTTTCTTTTGTCGTTGCCGATAGACTGAGGTCACAGTTGTAGTTAAGTTTCAACTTTCAATGGTCTATTTACGCAATGCTGTTGTTTTTGTTTGCGTTGTGCTAAAGTTTATTTACTTGTTTGATAATATCGGCGGGGTTAAAATGTTATTTTAGAAATATGTAATGTTTTTTTTTGTAATGGTGAAGTATCAAGAGTCTTTTTACACATTTTGAGTTGATTTTGTTTACGTTATGCTAAATTTTTATACTTTGTTCATGCTATAGGTGGGGTGAGGATGTCGACTCCGTCAAGAAAGAGGTTGATGAGGGATTTCAAGCGCCTGCAGCAAGACCCACCAGCTGGGATTAGTGGTGCTCCTCAAGACAATAATATTATGCTCTGGAATGCCGTTATATTTGGGTATGGTGAACTTTGTATAATCCTGTTGTTGAATTATATATTTTTTAATCTGCAAGATTAAATCACAAACATTGTTTTAACTTTTTCTTTACCCTTTTTTTGTTTTGTTTTGATTGAATGCAGTCCTGATGATACCCCTTGGGATGGAGGTAAATGGAAACCCTGGAGCAATTTGATTTCATGTGGATTACTTGTGTTATGATTTGGTTATCGTTCTTTCTTTTTCTTGCTGGCTTTATACCTTTAATTTGTTCGTTGTTCAAATGTTATATGCTGTTATTGACTTTACGCTATTTATGTTAAATTGTTTTAGCTTTTAATCACTTCTCACAACTGCAAAAATATGTACAAATCAGTAATGCCAGAGGGATAATTGCTATGAACTGAAATTATGGAACAATTAAGATGGTGATAATTGATTATAATCAAAGTAGTAAAATACATTAAATGTAAATGACATTCAGGCTTTTGAGAGACTTAATTCTCTCCTATATTCAACTAAAACAAAATAAAACACTAAGCAATATTTTCATGTTTTCCCTTTCATTGATTTTGTCCTACCTATAGGCCGAGTCTCTGCTTTCTTCCCAAGCTGATTCTAGCTAACTTATTGCGCACAACCAATATTATTTCCTACTCTTAACACATAAGATTTTTAATTTTTCATCTTAAAAACTCAGACTTCCTCCTCAGGATTATCTTGAAAAACTACAGAATCAATCTTATTTATTGCAACACGTTTTTGATTTACCTAATCATTTCATCTCCTTTCTATATCTAATCCGTCAGTCATCCAGACTATTCTTATAGTCTTATGCTTTCTGCTTTATGGACTTTCTAAGTGTCGCCATTCTCCATCTCAGCACACTGATGTTGGGGTTAGATACGTGTGCATTCCAAGTGGCTCCTCATCTTATTCTCGATGATTTCCACTCTAACCGTATGGTGGATCACTTGTTTCTTGATTTTGACAATTACCTAAATATCATACATTTGACATATTCTATGGTTCTCCATCACTTTCATACTTTTAATTTATTTTTCGGTGTATACCAATGTTCTGACCTGTAAAGTGAAGTTGGATGTACACCAATGTTTTGAAATGCCTATTTCATGGATTAATCTTCTGAACTTGATCTTTCTTGTCACACATAGTTCATCTCTATGATGGTCTTTGTTGTGGTCTTCTTTTTCAATTAAACATATTGTTTTTCATCAAATTTTTTTTTTTTTTTTTTTTTGCTGTTCCTATAATACTGGGCTCTCAAACAGTATTAGTTTCCTACGGACTAGCACAATAAGTAGTTCCTTAAGGAAACGAGCTATGTTGTATTTTGATGTCTTTCTTTAAGTATCTTTTGTAAAGATTCGCTTCATGCAAATGCTTTAGAAGTGGTATGTACTGATAACAAACCTTTTGGTTTGATTTTAACCAATATTTTCTGTGCCTTAAATACCTACAGGTGTTTTTTCTGCACTGGCATACTACTCAACTCCTGACTTATTCTTTTAAATTTCATTTGAGTTGGCAGGCACGTTTAAATTGACGCTTCAATTTACCGAGGATTATCCAAACAAGCCTCCTACCGTGCGTTTTGTCTCTCGGATGTTCCATCCTAACAGTAAGTTGCTTTGTATTTTCAGAGTATGCTCTTTAGCTTGCCCTCTTGCTGCTATCAATCCCTTGAATCATTAGATTTATTTTCCCAATCAGCTACTTGTACAATAGAGTCTCCGATTATTATAATCAACAATTTAAAATCATGGTTAAGTGGTGAAGACTGCGTCAGCTGCAAGTTCAATTTTTGTGAAACTCTAGGAATGGAGGAAATATATCTATTGAAATTATTTTGTTAAAGGTTTGATTCCTATAGATTCTGTGTTTCATGCTTTATATCAGTTGAAGATAGCCACTTACCATTGATATTGCCTGCTTTAAGATGATCTTGCATGAAACAGATAAAAATATGATTTCAATCCCTTAATTAGTGCCCTATTTTATAACCCAAAGATACTGTATTGCTTTAGTTGATAACTTGATAATACAAGCAAGATGCTTTAATTTTTTATTTCAGTTTGTTAGGCGTGGTTTCATCTTTCTTAAAGAATTTGTTAAGCTATGCTAGTTAGACACAGATTAAGTGTCCATTTGTCATGTGTCCAAGTTTGTGACTCGGCCATTTTGGCTGTTAGTTTAAAATGATGTATAGTGTTTTGTCGTATAATATATCATATTAGGAGGCAACACACAGTTCTCGGGGTAAATGATGGTGTCTAAGCAGAATAGGGTAAATGAAGCTTGCTGAATATTTTTCTCTCAGCTTTCTTCTAATAGAGCGACCTCGCTATAAAAGTTTTTTTTTTTTTTTTTTTTTTTTTTTTTTTTTTTTTGTGGTCCAACAGCAGAAATGGAAAATTAAGTGACAATGTTTTAGCTGCTTTTTAGTTGTATCTGGCTGTGTGCAACTGCAGCTATTGAATAAAAGTTTTTGTCGTAAAGATCAGCTGTGTGCTTCTTATTTATTTTTTGATGACTTTCATAGGTTTATGCTTTGGGACTAAGCCTTTGTTGTTGTTCTCTTCATCAGTTTATGCAGATGGAAGCATCTGTCTTGATATATTACAAAATCAGTGGAGCCCTATTTATGACGTTGCTGCTATCTTGACGTCAATTCAGGTAATGAGTTTGTGCTGAGGAGTTTGTTGTGGTTATACCTATATAAGAACATTGATATAGTATTTGTAGTACTATCCTGTCTTCTGTAATGTTGTATGTCCTTTCTGATTTTTGATTTTTAGAGTTTTTTGTCATTTCCATTAAATGAAGCTTTTGCCATTGGTCCACTGCTACTCGTGGCATGTTTCTTGCGGCAAATTAGTAGACTTTTTACTTATTTGTTGCTGTAGAATATTAGCATTTCTGATATCAGGTTTGGGTTTCATCATTAAACCCATGGGTATGGACGGAACATTACCTAGAAACTGATACTTCTTATCTAGTAATAGAAAATCAATCTCTCTTTTATTATGTGAAGGAGTATAAAAGAATAAAAAGCTAAATATTGATCTTCTCTCTTGTGCCCTATCTTATGCTGCCCTCCAAAAATTTTCAATGGTAGTTCTTCCTTCCCATATCAAGGTCCCATCACTGACACCTAACCTCTCTTTCTTTTAAAAATCACCAATCCATTTCCCTTCTATCCAGTCTGTCTAAACTTTGACCTCAACGCATCCATTGAAACACCAAAAGGTTTGCATAGAACCTCATCCTTGCTTGTGTAGTGATAGTCTTTACGATGATGCAGTAAGCATAGTGGTGTTGTGATTGTGAGTTTGTGATGGCATTGGGTGTGATGTATTTAATCTTGGTATGCAATCAAATTTTGAATTTTTACTATAAAATACTGATTGCAAAGGTTGGGGTTTGAAAGGAACTTCGGATGAAACCCATCTCTCCTTAGGGTGCGGGCCCCACATGTATAATTTTATCAATTTTACTCACCAAACACTAGGTGTGGGTTTGAGCGATTCTAAATCCATTGCTGATAATCTAAAGTGGGCTAACCACATGCCCCCTTTTGGTTTTTTCAATTCCATTTAGCTGCATCCCTTTGTGACACCTTTAGTTTTCGTACTACTTGATATCTGTCTAATATAGTATAAATGAGAAACAATGAATATATGGTGAAATATGTTAGCCATTAAATTAATGGGCAACTGGGCAGGTAGATAAATTACTTGGTATTATTAAATTGAAGACAAGAGTCTTAAATGTATAACAAGAGGCCATGTATGAGAATCACTATGATTTTTGTTTGCAAATTTCCATATCCTCAATGACTTAATTATTTTAGATATAAAGCTAGTTAGCAATAACTTAATAGAGACATTGAAATGGTTTCTAACTTTCTACAATTGATATGATTTTATGTACTTTGGACTTGGGTTCATTCAATTATGGATTGCAATATGCAATATTGCAATGGCAGGTGGTCTTTTTTAGTGGATGGGAAATTATTGTATGATGTTATGTTAATATGTGGAGGTTATCTAATCTTATAGCTCTCTTCCTTTGTTGATTTTAAGAGTAGTGTTGTAGTAAGATGAGAACTTTACTATGTCAATTTGACTAAATTATGTCGAATGATGTTGAATTGCTCATGCTTGAATCTCTCTTCCCCTTACTCTACCACTATTAGAAGTTTTGGGGTTGCAACATCCTTAGAATTTTGATTAATATTAATATTAATGAGTAGGTATCAGGATAAGGAGAAAGGATAGGGATAATGACTAAATTATGTCGAATGATGTTGAATTGCTCATGCTTGAATCTCTCTTCCCCTTACTCTACCACTATTAGAAGTTTTGGGGTTGCAACATCCTTAGAATTTTGATTAATATTAATAATAATGAGTAGGTATCAGGATAAGGAGAAAGGATAGGGATAAGAAAGATAGATATCCATCAAATCCTATACCAGGGGGAGGGAGTATAAGGCATGCCGAAGTAAGGAATACACCGTCAATGAAAGAGGAGGAAGGAGGAGGAGGAATTGAGTAGGGGGTGTCTTTCTATTCTTGTTACTTATCCCAATCTAATTGCCAACACATACCAAATAATGGAACAATTGTTTTTGTCTTTATCATGCTCAGCACTTCCCCACCCCATCCCCACTCAAGCTTCTTTTCCTCGTTATCCTTATACCTCATATTGAACACCCCATTATGTAGAATGAAGGGTTTGTATTCATAAATGGGGGTATACAGCAGCAACTGTTGATGGGGGAAAATGTGGCGATATAAGTGTCAAGAATTTACTAGTCACTGATATATTGCAGTGCTGCATAGTGTTTATGTTGTCTTTCTTGCGCGAAGTTGTGATAAGATGGTTGTTTTTGAAGATCCCCGTGATCAAAACTATTGCTTATCAGCATTATTATATGTTTTATAATCAAATTCAACAAAGGGGTATTATATGTCTCGGAAAAGTATCGGAGTATATAGGCCTTCTCATTATTAGTATTTATCCTCTCCTTTTTTTTTTTTTTTTTTTTTATCCAATTTGGTGGGTAAGGCTTCCTTTTTATCTTGCTGTCTTGATTGGAGTATAGATGGCTCTTGGTAGAAGCACTTTCCCTAGATACAGCGATCAATGTTGCTTATCTAAGCAAGAGTTGCCGGATCCTTTGGGGAGCTATAGAATCACTAGGCATAGGGCTATTGAAATGGAAGTTGTATGGTTATTTGCAAGAAGTTTATATTAAAAATGATTGAATGAAGTAACATATATAGTGGGTGGTACTATTGGTTAACCAAGCCCTTAAGCCTATTTTGCAAAGTTGATGGCGTTGGTAAATGCAATCACATTTTGACGTGCCAAGTTTGCAGTTTTGATGTTTTGTGACAGGCTGGAGGCATGATCTTTCATTCTTTCGTCTTGTATTACTTTTTTATACTGTCCTAGCATAAAGCTTTAGGAACCTTCATTTGTTAGGATGCTTTAGGTGGGCCCTCTCCTAGGAGGCTAGGACCTTTTGCCTATCCATCGTGTTTTGTCATTATCCTCTTTCTATCACAGTAAGGCCCGCTTCTCAGCTGGCTGTGGTTATGAACTTATGGTGTTTTGATTGGGTAGCTGGACTAATGCTTTGAGATATAGTAATGCTGTTCTATATATATGTATGTGAACTTGTCTTATAGTTTCTTAAACAGTATGGATTCCATACCTTACTCTCTCACACATGACCTGTTTTTTTGTACAGTCTTTGCTATGTGATCCCAACCCAAACTCTCCAGCAAATTCAGAAGCTGCACGGATGTTCAGTGAGAACAAGCGTGAATATAATAGGAGAGTGCGTGAGATTGTCGAGCAGAGTTGGACTGCTGACTAATCGTTCATTTGGAATGTATAATCTGTGAAGAAGTTCAGTGTCCCATCTGAAATAAGTTACATGAGGAGACTAGAGAAAAGGGTGGAAAAGGAAAAAGATTAAAACGAAACAATTTGTTGTGCAACTGTCTGAATATGTCATAATATCTGAATTACTCGCTTGTTCAGACTGGGATGCTAAATCCTTGTGTCAGTGTCTGTTAAACTCTACATTGCAAGTCTTGTAAGTTATGCTAGATCGTGTCTGGTTGCTCTTCTTTTGGTTTCAATCTTAGTTTTTTAGTATTGTATTCGTCTTGTATCCAAGAATGACATATCTCGGGTCCTAAAAGTTAAATATGGGTGTGTTGGATTGTTTAAGCAGGATCCTGTTGTATGGCCTTTTCTCCTTGGATTTTACCACAAATTGGTACAAGTCTTGCACTCATTTTCCTTAGCCACAGGTCTTGTCAAAGTTCAGATGGTAATTCTTAAAAAGAATGAGTTTGATTATATATCATGGTATTTCTATTGTTGTATCTTGTAACAGCTGTAACTTGTCTGTTTCATTGTTCTCTTTAAGAACAATAACACAATTTAATTTGGCCAACTAATTTCAGGAAGTTCGGCTGCAACTAGTTCACTAATTGTATTACAAGTATGCAATGTGGGTATCTTTCTTTATATCCATAAAGCTGATTTCGGCTATAATAAGGTATTTTGATAATTTTATTTGCAAAATCTAACAATTGTCCTAGGGGCATTATGTAAGCTTGTTAAAAGTAAAATTATTAATTCTATGAATTTCTAGATACCTCTTTGGGAAATGTATATAATGCTTAACAAACATTCCTTGGGATGCTTGTTAGCAATATCGTTTTAAATGACAAATAACCACATTAGTCATTGCCCAATGTGAAATTACATAAGCCAAAATGACATAATTGTCTTTGCCTTCTCCAAAATTAGCTTGAGACCTTATCAGTTTGGAGTGATGTCAGTCTAACTTCAAGGTTGTCAGGTGCATAGTATGGTTGTTATCTGCAATTGTCATAGAGAATGTCCACCATTGTTCTATTCCGCATCGAAAATAACTTGTTGAAACACAAAAATCATCTTCAAAGCTAGGTCTCATTTCTGGAAAACCAAACAACTAAATGATTTGCTTGAATTTTACTACAATGCTCTATCTATGACAACTTTCCACCATGGAACACAGGTTTGGTACTGGACTACTGGTACCCTACTTTATTAGGAGTAAAAAATAAGTATATGATTATTAACGTTTCTAAACAAGGATTTTTTTGGGTTGGGATGAAAAGTAAGGCGCTATATTACAGAGATCGCTGAAGTTGAAATTGGGTTGGAGACATCATATATCCTATGGACTTTGGTGTTACTTCACTTTTGCAGCCCAAGATTTCCGCTGTTGAGAGCAAGATTCCCACTGCTAGCCCAAGTTTGCTGTGCCTGAATTGAATACTGCAAATGCCATACAACGTCCTCCATAGGAGGCCGTCTGCTGGGTTCGTTGCACAGACAATTGAGGGTAAGATCAACAGCAGTTTTCATTGACTGGTATGCGTATGTGCCCCGCATTGACAGGTCAACTGCATGCTGAATTGCTGATGCTGATTCTGCTAAACACCTTTCCAGCTGCAATATCAAAGATACCCAATAATAACAAAAGATAAGTGGGTTATCATTGATTAAGAATTATAGACTTTTGCTAAAGATGAGCATCTGTATGGAATTTTGTAGACTTATGGGTGGTGGGGCTTAATGTTACCTGCTGCTTTAGTTCATGTACTTGGTTTTCTGATGTGATCTGTCTACCTGTTAGTAACTCGAGAAGTATAACTCCCATTTTGTAAATGTCATCCTTATCTGGTTTTGTAGACGTCGTGGCACTTTTACCATTTGCATTATATACCTGCAAATTTGGCGAAGCAAAGACCATTTAGCCATTGAAACAGATCTGATCAATGAAATGAGCCTAATTAATTAATTGCAATCTTCTTAGACTGTTACTTGGACTCGAGTTACTTATGTCAAGTCGTATCCAAGTGTTGAAATTTGCTTTTTTATGAAAAAGTTTTATGATCTTGGCCTACAAAGAAGTGCTGCATGTCTATACTCATGTTGAAGTGTATAGAATGCGATATATGACAGTGAATGAAGAGTTCGAGTAACATAACAAAGTAAAAGCAGTCATAATTACCTTAAAAGGCAAGGGAATTCTGTAGTTGCTGACTTTTGGAGTGAGGCTTTCATCCAACAGAATATTCTCAATCCTCAATTCATTCCCAAAAACTCCTGGAACAATTCCTGTGTGCAGGAAGTGAACTCCTTTTGCAATACCCATTGAGATTGTCATTCGTTGTGGCCACTTTAACCGATCTTTTCTTTTCCAATCTGTTCAATGCATTTTATTTTTGCGGTCATTACCACATCTTACTGAGAAAATAGAAGTCTTAACATGACAATGCTAAATGAAACATTGTACAAAATTTACCTGTCAAATGTTCTCTCAACGAACCATTTGTTACATGCTCAAAAACAATAAAGATCTCAGTCCCCTGATGCCGATCTTTATGTGTAACAACACAGTGTCCGAGAACACAAACCAGATTTTGATGCCGTAACTGTGGTATCACTTCTATATGCTGATTCAAGTTCTTGGTTGAATGCTTCTCTGTAATTTTCATACTTCTAACCAAAATTGCTGACCCATTTTGAAGTAAACCCTTGTAAAGCTGTCACAAAAATGGTTCTTTTTTCAGATAAATGATCATTCTAGTTTCCTTGTATTCGAAGCAAAAATATTATTCTAGAGACTAAATATACCTGTCCTTGAGAACCTTCTTCCACCAAATTTACTGAGTCAAAGTTGTTTGTTGCATCTTCTATTTCTTGCAAGGTAAATGACTGATATGATGGTAGTCCATGGATTGGCATCCTTAGAGACTTTGGCCCATACTCTATGAAAAAAATAAAATTATGTACGTAATTTTGGATCAACCAAACATACTATCCAAGCATTGAAGCATTGAATTAGGTTAGTTCTATATTTTTTCCTTCTAATAAAAAAGAAAACAGAAATTCATGCTACAATTTAATGGGTGCTTAATTTTGCAGGAAGTCCAATTTTTTTGCAATTTCAGGAAGCTGTTTTTTTTTTTTTTTTTTTTTTTTTTTTTTTTTTTTT
>PYUH01000310.1:379396-415455 GCA_016808085.1 Suaeda aralocaspica | reverse complement strand
TTTTTTTTTTTTTTTTTTTTTTTTTTTTTTTTTTTTTAAGGCTAAAAATATGTAAATATAATCAATGTAAGACCATCTTGCATCTCCAATTCTAAACACACTTTTCAAGCTTTTGATTAAGTATCAACAATAATGAAACAAAATATTATCATTTTCAAAAATAAAGGATTGTATATACAATCAATGGAACCCTTAGTCTCATAACTCGGGTCGGCTATAAAAAAAAACTTACTTGAATCATCAATAATGGGAGAAGGGCGAGCTGACAGTTTCGCAGCAGCAGATTTATCATATTTATGCAAAAGTTCAGCTTCTCTTGATTTTCTTTTACAAATCAACCATAGCAAAGAAACAACAGTTCCAGCAAGCAAAACAGTACCACCAATGATACCAAATATCAACCCAAATTTGATCCCAGAAACCTCGTTTTTATTCATAGGGGGCGGAATCACAGCAAGAGCTTGCCTCTGGCAGAAAGTAGTAGGGTGCTGAAACTTAGAATCCGAAAGACAATTCCAAACACTTAATACTTTTCTGAACTCACTAGATTCTGAGCCAATGCAACCGGGAAGTTTACCAACCAACAAGTTTCTCGAAATGTCAATGAACCAAAGCCGCTTCCCACAGGTTGTGCTGCTAGGGAGCTCTCCTGTGAGATGGTTTTCGGCTAAGTTTAGATACCACAGCGCAGGCAGGGAGAAGATGGAAGGTGGGAGTGGACCAATAAGATTGTTTGATGAAGCATCAAACTTTTGAAGTTGATTAAATGTCTTTATTTGCGAAGGGATTTCAGACCTTAAAGTGTTGTTTCTCAAAATAATGCTTACTACATTGCTTCCTAATGAAGGGAATTTTGGACCAATTTGGTTGTTGCTTAAGTCTACTTCTTGAAGACCTTTTAAGGTACTTAAATCAGGGACACTTCCATTAACCAAGTTATCAGACAAAATAAGACTTTTTAGGCTTTTTATTGAGGTTATTTCCGATGGGATTTCGCCAAAAATGTAATTCGAGCTTATGTTTAGTACTTCAAGTGATTCAAATCTGCTGACTTTCGAGGGTATTGTTCTCCACATACCCAACGAAACTAGCGAAAGCTTTTTTAAATTCGAGAGTTTTGTTACGACTGTGAAAACTGAATCGAGTGAGAATTTCTCTGAAAGAGTTTGCTTAGATGCCGCGAATTTGCCTGCTTCTAATGGGTTAGAGGTTTGAGAAGGAGAGGTTTTGTTCCCAATGACAGTTAATTCTGTTATATGACCTTTTGAGCATATAACTCTAACTGAAGATGATGGTGGTACAAAACAGAAATCTGTCCATTGTTTCCATGATTCTAAAGCTTCTGGATGTTCAAGTTTCTTTTGGAGTTGAAATAGAATTCTTGATTCTGTTGTACTGACTTGTGCATTTGATCTCGGAAACGTTTCGAAAATAAGAATCAAGAAACTTAAACATACCCATGAATTGAAACTCTTCATTTTTTTTTTTTTTGAAATTTTTATGGTAATGATGAACTAATGATCACTTACAAAAAGCTCAAATATGAAGAAAAGATGCCACCTAAGAATCCGAGGAACGTAACATTTTTAACTGTGGATTAGTAGTGGCTAATCTACGCAGTGAGCAGATGTAACTATGTTTGTATAGAAGTTGTGGATCATAAAAATAATAAGATATGTTTTTGGGTATTGCCTAAGAAATTCCTTCAACAAAACTTTGATCAAAATTTGCAACAAATGCCTAGAATTTAATGATAGGTGAAGGAGTAAATGATACAACCAACTATATGTGATGTACAAACATGTACATTTAATATGAAAACAACCTTACTAAGGAGGTTTATTCCTAGAAAAACATATGCATGAATTACATAAATTGGATATATAAAAAATTTGGTGGAAATTTAAGAGCTCAAATTTCAAAACAGAGCAAAAAACCAGAGGAAGTAAAATTGCAGTTTTGTATATAGGAAAAATATAAGTAGAATAGTGGGCAGTAAATTGGCATTATTTTGCCAAGTTGTCAATGCACTAAAGAAAGGCAGTAGAGCAGTAGTAGGGTATGATCCTCTGCTTCGCACTACACCGTAATAAATATAATTATGAGTGTTAATGAAATGGTGACCGTTGATTTTCAAGTCAACGGAAAAGTCAAACCTTACTTTTGTGTAAGTATTGCTAAATGTTAAAGGGTTTGACTAAAATTATAGTAATTGGTAGATCTTGGAGGTGGAGGGATATGTTATAGCATGTGATATGATATGATGATCATGCAAGTATTATAAAAGTAAAATTATTTTTTTTAGGGTACATTAACACACATTGTATAATCATTGCTCCGTATTTATTAACGTTATAATGTTATTATTCATGATTCTATGTATTGACTTTAGAGTTATAATTATAAAAAGTTGATTATTAAGTATTCTAGGGTCAGTAATTTCGAGCAACTTTCTGTTCTGAAACTAAAGATTAATTGTTATAATTGATAATTAAAGAAAATATATACCCTTTATTTTTATTTTTTTTATTGTTACATCTATTTTTCTCGCATCATTCATTAAACAGTTATAAAAACTATTTCGAATTATTATTTCAAACTATTATAAAAATTATGTGTTTTGAAAATGTATATCAAGACGAATCAAACAAGATCTCGTACAACTATATTTTACTATAAATTATCAAGTTAAGTCAAAATTATATTGTGATGAATTAGGTCGAAAACTAATAAAAAGATACAGAAGGAGTACTATATGAAATAAATACCATTTTCAGATTTGGATGAGAGGACTGATGCCATCGAAGTGATAAAATTATCAAAATGAGAGGAATGATGAGGTAGACTTGCAAACTTTGCGGACAAATAGTGGTGGACTGGTGGGAGCTCCAACTCTTAGAAGAAAAAATTTATAAAAATCATTTACTACGTAAAAGGTTATGTATTTTCACATATAAGGTTTTCATAATTCATATATATTTTCTATATATTTCTTGTTTTTCTGAAGTAATCACTAAATTAACGATTCAAACATATTACAGTTAAAAGAAAAAAAATAGAAATTCAACAGTAGAACCTTCTACTATATTAACCTATACAAAGTATGTAATTCTAGTCGATAATCAAGGGCCTGTTTTACTTCAGCTGGAAATAGCTGAATTGAAGTGAACTGAGATGAGTTGAACTGAATTGAACTGAAAGTTTTTTATGAAGGATTAATGAATAGCAAAATAAAAGAAGAGCTGAACTGAACTGAATTAAATTGAACTGAACTGATTAAATGGTGCTGAATTGAACTGAACGGATTTTAAGATGAAGTAAACAGCTCCCAAATCCATTTTGTATCATTGAAATAACCTTCAGAGAGGCAAAGAAATTAAAATAATTTTTATTTTAATTTTATTTGATGTTAATGGCCTATTTTATTCACCACACACGTTCCTTCGTCAGAAAATTTTAATAGAGTATTTAGGTAACTTACTGTATTTTGAAGTTTTGTGGCATTTATTTACCTGTATTTGAAATTATGGTGATTGAATGTTTAACCTAATGTATTTTATATTACTACTAAACTCATGCATCAAATGTCTGACTACGTAGAAAAGAATCTTTACGTATTCAACTAATCAAAACATTACAAATTACAATTATTATTAATAATTATTTTTGAAAGGAACTTTTTCTAGTATAAAGCCTTAAAAGGTGCATAATTCTTTTTTCAACCATTATCAATAGGGTATTTCCTTTTGTTTTCCACAAAAAATATAAAATAGTATTGTAGCAAACTTAACATGGGCACATGACCACATGTAGCTTATCATATTATGTAGTAGATTAGTAATTGACTGAACGATAATGATGATATGAATATTGATAATGATATTTCCTAAATTAAATGATATTAATTATTAGAAATTTCTTGATTAGAACACCTAATATGTATTGTTTTCACGTAGTACAAAACACAAGTCATTTCATATTGAATATATATGAAGATTATTAAATAAATGGTTAATGAGAAAAAAAATCTATTAGTTCTTCAATGTTGCCCTTTTTTTGTTTTTTGAACTATCTTAATCTATCGATAGTAACCGGTAAGAGTGCAGAGTGTATGGATGAGATTTGAGATTACAAAAGATGTATTATCATATTTGTAGTTGTAATGCTATGTCATTTGATGTGATATATATACTTTGCTCCATATTGTTTAAGCACATATAATTACTAACATTATTTTACGTATAAAAACTTTTCACGTTATATTTTGGTGTTAATTTTCTGTACCAAAACATCTCTAATAAGTTAGTTACAACTCATAACACAATCTATTTAAATACATCATTTTCGTATACGGAGTAGGTAACAATATTTAATAATGTACCTAAGGTGGTAGTTACACTCTTTTGGTAAGATCATATATGGGATCATATACATCTTAATATGGAGGAACAATAATCATTTCTCATTGTAGAATAGAAGAAATTAGTAGAGATAATAGATCATATATCATCAATGGTAATAGTGTGGATAGTGATTGATTATTTATTAGAAAATTCTGATTAAGACATAACTCAAATAATTGGCATGTTGTACAAAAGAATGTCATTTCATTTTGAAAATAGTATCGTATTAATATTGGGACAGGTGATGTGGGAAATTGTGTTGTGTCGGTGGTGGCTTATGGCTAATGGCTGCTTCCCTTTAGGTTTATACGGACAATAAACTACGGTAGCAACAAAATTACCATACTCTTTCTGACTGTTTTTTACTTGCTACATTATCTTTTTTTTATATCTCTCTATAAATAACTTTTAAAATAAATATCATAAATTATACTATATTCGTTTCTTATTATTTGCAATACTTGGCTATTATTTGTGAGATATAAAATATTCAAGTATTGCAACTAACACGAAAAAGAGATAGTATATAGGATAAAATTATAAAAATTATATATTTGGAAAGTATAGATCAAGACAAATTAAATAAGATTCCAAATGACTATATATTTTGTTATGTATAAAACACTAATTGAGTCAAAATTGTACTATAAATAATACAGAAAATCTATTATAGCAAGTAATTTGCATTTGAGGATGTAAGTGTTCATTCCTATGAATTACTTCGTAAGTTATTAAAATAAGGGTAAATTTTGTCCCTAACATGGTTTAATGATTTGCTAGTTGCTAACTTTTACCACAGTTACCATCCACAATACAACTTTTTTTACCGTTACATTTTTACTGTTAGTTGTTATCCGTTACTAGTGGAATCTTTGATTGCTTAATTATTTATTTATTTGTGCTTGGTTATATTACGGAGTACTCGGAGTAGTATTTTACTATATATTTTGTACTGAAAAAGACAAACATATTTCTCCAATAAGCTAGCTAGCTTAATATAAAAAGGGGTTGTCACCCCATCTTAACAACAACGAATATCGATATGAGTACAGAGAAAACTGGTACGGGAAAATGTTATTGAAAAAACTAAAAATACGGATACGAGAAAGAAAACAATAAGAGAAAACATAGTTTTTTTTTTATAATACCAATTGAACATAGAGGTAAATATATATCAAATTTGGTGATGATAATAGAATTATTAGATATAACAGTTATTAAAAACCTAAAAGATATAAACAATTAAAGTGGAAGAAATAAATCAAAAGCTATAGGGTACTCGAGTAAGCCTAATCAATTATGTCAATGTGGACACGTGTGTCCAATGTTTGTTGGTGTCGTGTCAGTGCCGGATACGGAGTACGACAGTTCGAAGGTATGTCCGTGCAACCAAGTCTTCTAACACCTAACATTACTAGAAAAGTAGTTATTTATGAATGAAAATGATTTTTTCCTGTCGTAAATGTGAACACGTCGTAGAAAAGAATGAACCTGCCATAAATGTTTTTTTTGAAATGATTTTATAAATTACATAAATTTTTTCAAAAATTAAGCTTTGATACTACTTTGTAAATGTGAACCCGTTGTAGAAACGAATGAACCTGTCATAAATGTTTTTTTTTTCCGAAATAATTTTATAAATCATATTTTTTTTTCCGAAAAATTAAGCTTTGATACCACATTGTAATACCCTGAAAATTCCTAACTACTTCCGAAAAACATTTAATAAAAATATTACCACTAATAATTTAGGAAAAACCAAAGTATTATTGCCACCAAGATAACGATTAAGGCTTTTATCAAAGTATTATAGTGGAAGACTTCTACTTTCAAAACAACTTAAAGTCAATTTCAAAATCAATTAGTCAAACCATATTTAAAATACTTTATTACATCTTGGAACCGAACTAACGATCTATCAAAATCGAATTAGTTTATGATAACACGATATTATACATGACTTATGTGTTATATTTGATTATATTTTCTCCATATTATAAACCTTTTTAGTGCTATTATTATCTATATTTCGATATTACTCCTCTCGAGTATGTTTTGTTATGTTAAGTAGAAATTCGCTTGAGTTGCTAGGATTATGAGTGATATTATATATTGCGTCGCTCGGGTTTGTACTTGGAGGAAGACACTTTCGAAGCTTAATTTGGCTTAATGAATAGCAAGAGACTTGCATCACAACCCGCATATGGTATTATACTATGTGCTACAACCTACCCGTGGCTTCACAACTCAAGATTATACAAGACAAGCAACGAGATGGCCTACTCCACACCCTGGGTGTGGCCGAAACACCTTTCCCACGGCCTGGTTGTGGCTTCTTAATCATGTAACAATTTAAGTGATTTTTAGGCCTAATCCTAATACTAATAAAGGTTTATATAAATAGTCAGACAATCAGACATTGAGGTTTTTAGGGGGAATGCCGCCACTTTGTTATGAGAGGCAGGGAGACTCCTATTTTTCTTTACAATGTACAATAGCTTGTTTTTTAGCTTTTGATTCCATGATAATTCATTAGCTTAGCTTGATATTGTTCTTATTTAATATATTTTCGTTTCACGTGTTGATCATGTTTCTCTTTGCTTTGATTAATTATGTTTAAATAGTTTATTAATTTAGGGTTGAGTTGAACCCTAGTATGAATTATATGTTATGAATTAATCTCAATTCTCCAATTTAATTAGTTTGTAATTCATCTTTGTTAGGGTTAGTTTGATTATCAATATTTGATTAGATATAGTATTTATTGAATGTGATTAGGTTCGCAACGAAAGTTGGTTTTTGATCAATTTTTGAACCCTAATTAAAAGTAGGTTTTATTAACATGAAAATAGTGAATATTACTTGTTAGGATTCTTAGGATGCTATCCTCAATGTCTTAAATATGCAAGACTCCATGAAAATAGGTATGATTGCATTATTAGTGAAGCCATTAATTGATCGGAAAAAATTCTTGGGATTTTTAGGGAGCATCTATCATGTTATATTTATTCTAATTAATTGGGGGAACGATTAAAGATCACAATAACTCATATTGGTGGGGATACTTAACTCTAGAGCTTTTTTGATTATAGTTTGGGTTTTTCTAAGGTGTACCCATATGTTTTTGCGTTTTCTAAGTTGTACCCAATGATTTTCAAAATTCTCAACTGTACCCTTAAACTCACCTAATTTTCTAAGTTGTGCCCTTTGTAATTAATTTTCCATTGAAAATTTTCGTTATTTTTGTTTTAATTAATTCTTTTATTGTAATTAATATTCAAAAGATTTAGATTTATCCCTTAAGAAACTTCAAAAGAGTATGACTGAATAAAATTAACCAAATTTGTAGCTTGAAATTGGCTAAAAGGGGCACAACTAAACAATATTGGTTAGCCTAAGGGTATTACTGAGAATTTTGAAAAACATTGGGTACAACTTAGAAAACGCAAAAAGTTATGGGTACACCTTAGAAAATTAATTGATAGTGACAATTAATTGATTGAACTTTCTCAGTTTATAGGTTTAGATTACTCTTTCAATCTCCTATTTTTAACAACTCTACTAGTAGTTATTCATAGCGACAATTAATTGATTGAACTTTCTCAGTGGGATCGACCCTGTCTTACCCTACTACATAGTACTACATAGTTAGAAGGATTATTTAGGATATTATTATTGATAGGTTTGCGACAACCTCATTAGTTTGCACTTTGCAAACTTAAAACAATCGTTAGACTCATCATAAAATTGATAACAACTGTCATAAACGAGCAACAAAGGTAACGGGTCCAAAACAAAAGAAATAAGAAAGACAACCATGAACACTCTTTACTCAATCTCAGCATGATTGACTTATGCCCAGCTGTACCTGTTGCTTGTGCTTGCTTCTGGACTTCTACTAGCCATCGTAATGGGTCGTCGTAGGGCCATGACAAAGACAAGGTCATACACGCAAAATACGTAATCAGCAAAGCTTAGTACATAACTACAAAAGACTATGCAACACTACACTAGTATGAACAACCCTAAGCAATAGCATAAAATAATAAAACACACAGTCTTACCTTTAACATAAACATGTAGCTATGACAATGACTCGTTTTACTTTAGAAATTATTTAATTATTAACTTTGGATCTCGCATCGAACGAGTTTCCTCCTATACCAATCACCCAAAGGGCACCAACTTGAGAGCAATTCTAAGAAGGTATTACTTGTGTCACATGATGTGACAATTTCAACGCATTAATAATAGATAAGAAGTACAACGTCTTATCTTGTACTCCGATTAGAAGTGGTGAAATACAAGGTCTTACAACTCTCCGCATTTTTCATGCATACTCAAGATATATACGTTCCAAGAGTTTTGGTGCGAATTCTCTTACACTTTACGTAATTATCAATTTAATAACTTGTTATGACTCACAAACAACAACATCAAACGTGCATGGACATCAATAACAATTGATCAAACATAAATCACCATATTAATTAATCTTCATTAATTAGTGATCATATTACTATTAATTTTCCTTCTTACCTTCATTCCTTGTCAACACATTTAATTATGAGTGAATTCCTTTCCTTGTCCACACATTAAACTGTGAGTGTATTCCTTTTCTTCCTTGTCCACACATTAGACTGTGAGTGCATTCCTTTTCTTCCTTGTCCACACATTAAAGTGTGAGTACGTGGATAATTATTGCTCATTTTATTCCTTGAAATTAACATGTGAATAAAAATTCAATTCACTAAACACTTTACTTCTTTGCTCATGTTGTTAAACAACATATTATTACTTCTTCTTTCTATATTGACTACTAATCAACTTCTTTCAATAAATTAACATTAATTCCAACATAATTGATGTATAAAATAACAATAACAATAACAATGGAATGTAAACATAGTAGTCATATCATAAGCTCAACATGTCATCATGTATTATCAATAATTGATCATATAATGACACATAGATCAACATATTTTCAAAACAACACAAAGTTTCTAACATGAAACTTATGCATTAAAACCACTCCTAACATGATTCTAAGTTTATGAGACTTCTTTTCATACTTACGTACCTTGTATAATAGATAGCGATGACCCGCCACTACATACTACTAGAAATCGTTTAACTCGAATCTTCCTACAAAACATAATTTAAAACTAATAAAAAATCTTCTTTGACTAAATTTTCCAGGGACACTAAAACATTTTTAAGTGCTTAAAATTCAACCAAAACAACCTGTATACCATCTCTTCCATACATTAACCATTAATTTTCCTTTCGAATACCTTTATTTTTCATGAATTTCCTAAAATGGTGGCAATATAACATTGTTTAAAGTTCCTTTAAAAACCTTTACATTTCATAATTTGAGTATGAAACACTATAGCAATATCATAAAATCATCATATATATGATAGTATTATGCATTAAAAACCTTTATATATAATCCATAACATGATCATAACACTTATACTATAATTTTTCATAACTTAAAAAATTTTCCAGCAATAGGAACCTCATTAAAATCTTTCCAAAACCATTCTAAAGTCCATAAATTTATATAAATCATCACCGCAATAAATTCTGATCATAATATACTATTTTAGAACATTTAAACATAAATCCTAATTAATTCATGCAATTTCAAAACCCTAAAAAAATTTCATGAACAACTTTATAAAAAATGATTATAAACACTAAAACATAATCATAAATCATAACTATAAACATGCTTTTGATTATGTATTGAAATTAAAATAGGAAGAAGAATTTTTTTAACATTGCGCAAAACGAAAGGAGAGGGAGAGAAGCCTAACGGCTGGTGGTGGTGGCCGGAGGTGGCTACTGACGACCTCCTGTGGGTGGCGGAGTTGGGGCCCGGTGAAGGGGGGGGGGGTGGCCGAGTATGGCTAGGGTTTGTTTTTTTTTTTTTTCCTTTTTTTTTCTCTTAAAACTCAAGAACTGAATTCCCATGTTTTATTTTGCTTAGATTTTTATAATTGAAATTGATAGATCTTTTAATATGCATATCTATGCTAATCTATTGTTATAAAGAAGCTGCATGTGAATTATCCTTTGAAGCTTATATTTTATTTCTTAATTATTTAGTGTGATTTTATGCTTGATATCTTAATACTATGTATATACTTCAAAAATAGATGCTAAAAAGTAAGAATTAAAGCGATTATCTTCTTCTTGAATTTTTGTCATACATTATTAAAATGTCCACTTACTTATATACTCCTAAATTCTGAATAATTTTTCGAGCAATCATTTAAAATTTTAAGGGTTTATTTATCTATATTTGCGTATTTATTTTGTGAAGTAGTGTTTAGATTGGTAAGGTTTAAGAGTCACTACATTTAACACTTCTTATATGCCTTCTATATGGAGTAGTTAAAATCTTAGCATTTGCTCGGGGATAATCTAGTTAATTACTATTGTATATGACTACCCCAATTTCATAACGTTTGCTACATTTATTTCTTGTTTAATACATTTTATTTTCTCTTTGTTTTTTTACATTAATTGCAAAATTTTACCAATTTCATCTCTACTTTTGTTTTTGAAAGAAACTAGCTTTGGTCCCCGGGCGTTGCCCCGAATCATTTGATAAAGTTTCATTTTAAGACTTCTTTCATTCGTTGTTTTTTTTTTTTTTTTTTTTTGCTTCGAATCATTCAATAAAATTTCATTTTAAGACTTCTTTCATTTGTTTTGTCTTTTTCATCAAAATTTAAAATATTGTAATTATATATTAATTCAATTTAATTTTGTAACAAACTGAAATAATGTTAAGTGAACAAATAGAAATATTATTATGAGATAACTGCATTAGATAACCATGAAATATTTTATAATTGCGATAAAAAAGTTTCACATAATTGCGAATATAATCTGAGTTTACTATCTTTTTATTGATAAAAGTATTGAATAATATATGTTTTACACTTGAACTATTGAACATATAAAAGAAACTCAATGGATCCAAATAAAAGATCAATTGTGATATTGTCAAAGAGATAATATGAACATGAAATAATCATAAAAAACATATTCATTTCGTTTTTCACATATTTTATTTATCATAAGCAAAAAAGAATTATTAATTTACCGAGTTATTACCTTTTTATGATATAAATGCTATAATAGATTGTTGTGGAAAAATAGACAATAGTGACATATAGCTTAATTGGTAAAATACATGTCTCATATGTCAAACGTCATGAGTTCGATTCTCATTAAACACAGTTTTTACCATTAAAAATTACTAAAATGCGCCAAAACGTTAAATATTTTATTATTGAAGGAGACAACATTACGGGGATTAATTCTCTGAAGAATAACTGACGAATTTCATGGGAAATCCGCAACATTATACAAGACATTCGGACCGATTTGACAACCTTAAACGACTTCAATAACAATCATTGCTTTAAAGAGATCAATGAAGCTGCTGATTATTTGTCCCACCTAGGCTATAATGCTATAGGCGTACCTTTTAATAGAGGATAGTCGGTCTTTCTCTCCTAGTTAAAAAAAAAAAAAAAAGAGAGCAAGAAGTACTAGATACTATAAAGAATGATGTGTGTATTATATATGGATATCGATCAATGCAATTTGCTTAAGCAGCATATATGTATGCAAACAATACATGGTGGCGAACCAAAAGATGAACTACAACTAACTTCAATAAGTATCGTGCATGAAAACTACCATTTGAACTAACTTCTATCTTTACAAGTGTCTCATCAATCTAACTTAGAAGAATGGGAAAACAAATGATTTGTATTATATATATTATATCCACTCATCCAAAACAAAAGAAATGCAATTGGTTATAGCTTATAAGCACTAGCACAACTACACTAAACTTCAAAGTGGATACCAATTTTTCATAGAAAAAGAGAGTCGTCCTACCAAATCAAACTAAAGTATTATCTCTTTTTATGTATCATAATAATCAATTTATCATTTATCATGTATCATGGTAGGGAAGAAGTCTAATTAAGAAGGGAAACACACTAACAAATTAATCAATAAAATTTTAACACAAGAAAGAGCAGTGTTATAAGTTAGTATTTTTAAAACTGTGTATTTTGATTATTGTTTATATTCTTATGTTCAATTTCTTAATATGAATATCGATATAATATATGTTACGAATATATGGAATGGAGGAAGGACCTGTTTACTTCAACTGAAAATAGCTGAACTGATTGGAGCCGAACTGAACTGAACTGAATTGAGCTGAACTAAAAGTTTTTTTATGAAGGATTAATGAATAGCAAAATAAGAGAAGAGTTGAACTGAAATGAACGGATTTTAAGCTGAAATAAACAGGCCCGAAGTCTAAACAAAATAGATAAATTGCTTCAAGAGTCAAACTTTAGAAGCCTTTGACAGTAAGGCATGTACCCATATTTAAACACACATACAACTATACAAGTATAAAATAAGTAGTGTGAAATTGGAGTGTGGACTAACCTTTTTGATAACACATACTTAGCCAAGGAATCTCTCACATGGTTGACGTAAACTATCTAAGTGGAGCATCTTTATCTTATATTATAAGATTTGGATGATACATTTCTGTATAGTTTATTTGCAAGCAATTTATTCAACCATATAGGACAATAGGAAAATACTATAAGAAGAAATTAAACTTCCGAGAAAAATTGGTATGAAAGAAAATGTGGGGGTGTGCGATTTAATTATTTAACTATCACAGTTGCTAGAACCCAAACGTGGAATTTGGGCATTGTAATTATAGGAATGACTAACTAAGGGAACGTCAACCAAATGCACCTTGGAGAGCACGGCGCTTCTAAGCTTGTAGTGTGAGTTTAGTAAGACTATGATCCAAGAAGCACTTACATACGTACTTAGAAAGAGATGTTCCGATCCAAACTAGCCAGGGATGTCAACTCCGGCTAGCATTACAGGTTATGGTTGAAGTAATTAGGTGATGGTCGATCATTTCTATTCAGGTTAACCTTGGTCATTTTCAAGTTTTGATTGTCCTTATGAGTTGCCAGTCAAATATTATGTCAGGTTAATTCACATCGGTCTTAATTTTGATCAATTTGACTCTAGTTGTATAAATAATTAAGTATAGCTTGATGTTGTCCGGCCTAGTACAGCTAGTGTTCACCAAAAGAGTACTTTCTATATGCTATATTTCATGCCAATGCGTTAAAATAAATTAACTTCTAAAGCATTACTAAACAAGATAACAATGTACTTTTTAGATAAAACAAGGTTTTGGATCATTTCAGTTCAACTTTAATTCATTTAATTATGGCTAATTAAGTTGGCTCAACTTATGCAATGGGTTGCTTAATGTCTAATTCTATTCAATTTAGGTCATTAACTTTTCAGGTTTGGTGCATGTCCAGTTTAGTTTCGACCTTTTTTCAGTTCTAGTCCAATTTATTTCAATTCGATGATTTGTCGGTTAATAAAATTTTAGGCCACTTTCCATTCACATCATTTTTAGATTACGTATTGTTTTCAATTCAGATCATTGTTTTAGTTTCACTCTTAGAAATTTCACTTAATTCAACGAGTTTGAACCCAAACCAACGCTAATAAGGTAGTGTTATTGTAATAGGTCCCCTACCTAATAATGTTTTCTTTGATAAAAAAATTAATGAAGGAGACAACCAAGTAAAAATAATATTTTCTTTGACATTTGACAACTATACTTGGATCACATATGCCTCCGGCAAAGTAGCTATTCTATAGATATTATTCTATATCATTGTTTACCCAAATAACTTCAGGCTCATGTGAGGCTTTTGCGAGCCTCAAGAACTTCTAAAAATTACTAATTCTCTTTATTGGAAATGGAATTTTTGTTGATTTATACTCTGTAGTCCTTAATTAGATAACCTTACTTAATGTGCACATCAGATTATATCAAAACGTAATACATGTACTACTTATTTGTTTTTTCAGTCTTGCAACTTTATTCCAAACTAAGGAAAGCATTTCATCGATGAATATAATAATGGGCTTAACAGCTAAGATCAACATATAATCCTAAGACCATGCTTTTTTTATTACTTGTGGTTGTGTCGACCTACGATACGTGGATAACTTTCTAAACTCTAAGGTCATGATATTACTTGCTCTTGCGAGTATTACAAATATATAAAAAAAATCTCTCTCAGCTTCGATTGTTTTTATCCAACATTTTACAAATTACAAATTGAATTAGTTGATTCCACAATTTATGAGTGTTGAGATAATGTTTGTTTAATATCATATAAAAAGCTGTTGTATTAGTTTGCATTCTTTATTAATCATTATATATCTTGACCATTATTTGTCTATCCTTGTGGACATTTCATTCAAAGTTCCAAAAAAGAAAAACAAATAACATTGAAAATATAGAAAAATTGATACTAACACTCCTTAAATGCATATTGCCACTCCTTGACCGATGTTAATTTATGAAGTGTTAAAATTGTTTATTCTGCAATGTTGCGGTATTCTTGGCATGTTGGTAGATTTTCCAACACTAATTAATTAGTAATTAAGGTATCGCTAGAGTGCTCTTAGTTCATTGGTTGTAATTATGTGCAATTATTGAGTGCTTGCACTATTTAAGAGTTCACATAGCGTAGTCAAAGCTCAATAGATCAGTCACTTGCATTAGATCATTAATGCATAAATGCAATTAAATTTTGCTATACGTAGATTATCATTTCAATTACTCAACTTAGGAACTTTGATATGTCAACTTTTATAATTGGTTCAAATGTGAATATGTGATACACAACCATATCTTATTGACCATAGTGTTTGACCTGTAGCTTAAATCAACATAATATATCGTGTATACACTAAAAGGTAGCAGAGGACTTGTCGTGACACATTTATCTTATTTTGTATAAGGAACACGTATTTGATTTTGATTTCGAAAATTGCGATTGGAAAACGTTTTTGATAAATCCACCTTCGTCCTATCAAAAAAAAAAAATTATCACAATTTGTGAGGTTTCCATTTATTAGTAGGACTTTCATGCATGTGTAAAAGTTCATCTAAAATGTGAAGAATGTCTTATTAGGTTTAATTTATTAGTAGGGGACCTCACTCTTCATGAGTGCTTCATGTACTTGGATACTTGGATAGAAGTTACTAAGTTAGTGTGCTGTTTTTCTATTAGTACAAGCACAGATCATTGTTGTTTCCATCATCCTCAATTTTGTGAATTATAGGGAGATTTAATCCTGAATTATGCTGTTCTGTTACTCAGTGGGAGGGTATAATTATACTTACATCCGCAGCAACATATTAGTTGCAACAAAATTAATACTCCGGGAGTTTGTGAAGTATAAAATAATGGTTTATTGCAACTAATTCATGGCGGAAATAGTATAAAGTATTAAATAGCTCAGAATTTGGCTAATGAAAGTGCCTATATTAAGTTGGTGCTTTGTGAATTGCCAGAAAGTTGTAAGATGAAGTTGCTTAATTAGCTTGTGTCTTTCTGTTTTTCCCAAAATTGCTTCGTTTCTGCCTTGTGGTGATCGATCATCAGGTGACAAAAACGTACGAAATGAAGTTTGTAGAATTATAGATGCGCGTTTTCCTATAACATTGGAAGTTTAATATCCATCTTGTTACGCGAACTTTTCATTCTTAGTTACTTTTGTTTGTCTTTGTAGTTTGTATGTAGTCAATAGAACAAGCTTTCTGTGAGTACTGCAAGACTGTAAGTTACTTGCAAAGAATGACCACGTACAATTCAACATTGCTTTCTTAGATTGAAAACGTACAGCAGCATGAAGAACTAGTCCCTTGCATAATTTAGAGCATGTGTAGTAAATTATCATGGATTCACCATTAAAAATATTCGTATTTGGTCTTACACTGCCTTAATCAGGGATAATCCATGTATTCGACTACACGTACATTTCTATAGCTACCCCTGAATGTTTATTGTACAACGAAGAGTGTTTGTTCTTAGTCTATTTTATTTATGGGCATATGATAGATAAAAAGACATATACATTATACATATTCCATGATATACATCATGGATGGCTAGCTAGCAGGACTATCCACCTTTTGACGGTTTTGTCGTGCCACCTCTGAATAATACTTGTTTACATTTTCTGATGGAACTGATGGGCATCTACACTCTCCGTAAAAGCAAGGACATCCAGTTACTCTGCAGTCGTAGTTGCTGGAACACTGTAGCCCCACAACTGAGTTTGGTAACCCTGTATTAGGAAAAAAACGCGCTGTTGTTAGTAGCACTTAATTTCTGATTCATTTATGCATCATAAAAAATCTGCATAAAATGAATAAGCTATGGCAAAACAGAATATTAGCAAGTATGTGTTTTCTTTTGTACCAATTGCGATAAGAAACAGCACCAGCATCGCTAACTTGACAGTCTTTCCCATGTTTCTTTCAACACCAATGATGTCTACCTCTGTCTGTCTAGTGTCTACTTTATATACATCGAGGAGAAACAGTCGAAGAAGTATATATATATAGTTGGTGTTACATTGTGATTCTATTACTTCGACTTGTCCTAAACGGAAATCAGAAGGTTTTACATGACACTTACATTTCTTGTGTGTATGGAAGTTAAAAATTTGTCACAAAAATATTGTTGCTACTTGCCACCAAGTAATTGTGACAAGAACGTCAAGCAAAAGGATTTGAGAGGTTGTTTTTGTGCACTTGCAAGTTTCTTTCTCAATTTAGTCACATACATACTCACATCTTTCTCCTTATTTCCCTGTAATTTACTTCTGTCTTTCTCTCCTTTGCATAAATTACTGTTGTTTCGAAAAAAGTGATACAAAAAAACATGGAATAATTACAACAACAATAACAATAACAAAAAATAGAAAAGAATTTTCAAGAATATACTTGGTACTGCAGTCCCAGTTACCTAATTATACAAGTTTTCAATTATGGACCTACTATAAGTGTATATGCCTAACGATCAGAATGCAAATTAAGGATGTAATAAAACCATAAGACGTATTTGCGCGTGCCAACTACCTTAATTTAATTGGTTATAAGTTTATAACCTTAGAAGGTGGTACCGAAGACTTCCGATCAAAATTGGCCTTAAGTAGTACTCCATAGACACATAGAAAATACAATGAGTCTTCCTTACCTACACCGAAGCCACATTCTTTTGTAGGTTCAAATTTTAAATTTGATCAAAATTTTGATTCATATTTTATGTACAAAGGTAGAGTTCAGTGTGAAATTTGGAATTGTTTTGAATGCAATAATAAGATTAGAGGAACACATTAGTTATTACTCAATGTTTTGACAACTTCCTATAATTTTAAAGCACACATGCAAGTGCAATAGTGGAAGAAAATATGGATATATTTCGCTAATCTAGTCTCTAACACAATTGATCACACATAAGAAAGCAACAAATGTTGCTTCTTTAGCTACCCTAGTTTAATTTACTGTTTCGGAATACCAAATGAATCCTGGAGTCCCTCAGAACAATTCAGTAGGACTTTATGAAAATTTTCCGAATGATGTGCTCAGAGGAACTCTGGAGAACAGCTGATGCGTTTAATTTTCAATGGTTGATGCTTACTAAACTTATGTGATACTGCTATTTATAGGACCGCTATGAATAGTCGTATATGTGTAGAACTTATTAAGATAGTAACATATGATCAATTCATCACAGAACAATAATATAGCTACTCATAAGACAACCAGATTTAAGATAATGGTTTGTCATCAAAAATCTAAGACTCAATTTATTTATTTATATTAAACAGAAATAACATAGATATTATGATACAGCCCACATAACATTAGCAATGGCTAATTTTGTTGCAAGAAGAGTTGTTTTCCAGGGCAAAAGCAGTAATCATTAACACACAGAGTTGTATGCATATGGCACTTTGTACGCCTACAGTCATATCCAGAACGGCGACAAGGTGGCAGCGCGGGCAAATGGATATCATTATTATAGACATGATGCTCGAATGTTGGTGCATTTTCATCTTCTTCTCGTGCTATAACTGAGTATGTTATGTTAGCGGACACTAAAATAGCCAACAGCAGCAGTGCTACATAAGTGCTCCCTATGAAAGCTAAACTTATAGAATTGCTTGACATGCATCCTCTATGATTTTAGTCATCACACTCCAGTTACTCGGAACAAAGCTGCGGTAATGAGTTTCGATCCTAGAATCACCTTGAACCAAGAGGTAAGTTTTAGCCACTTGAACTATCCCTCACCTTCATTGTTCATGACAAATTAATAGGTAACATATGATCAATTGTTTTTGGTACCATATTTAACCATAAATTCATAAGCATTTTTTTTTTCTGGGTGTTCGGAGCCAATAGGGCAAGTAATGAGAATCGATCCAAGGATCACTTGAAACTGGAAGGGAAGTTTTAACCACTTGAACTACCTCTCACTCTCAAATTCACAAGGATGTTGAAAAGGCTATTGTTTTCATTTCTTTCATTCCTCCACGACTACATGCCTTGTGAGTTGTGACACATATTGAAGGAATTGCGTCATCGTCAGATGTACAATTAGTGAATATAATATGGATCTAACTAATTCATTTACTTGGGTCATGATTATATCATTGCTACACATTACTAATAAATTGGACTTGATAGTCAACCTGAAGCTAAGCCTAGTTAAATGGATCCTATAAGATTACACAAAGTGGTATATATTATTGATCAGGAATAGAAGCCCATTACGGTCTTATGTCATAAAACCGACAAATATGAAAAGATGAGAGTTTATGGACTTAACCTAATTATTATAATGTGATTATAAACAATAGAATTTAGGGGTTTTATCAATTTATGAGAAACACATCTGAAAAATAAATAAAAGTAAAATACTCTCTTCTCCTTTAATTTGTTGCTTGTGTGCGTGGTTTTTTGTTGCCGACATATAAAACTCTTGACATCTTGTTCCAACTAGCATTGGTGGTAGATCGATCTGTACCCGTTTGACTGAATAGAGGAGCATTGTATGAGGCTCTAATCTTCAGTGTTTGTAGTACTAGTAATCGTGGAATTCATGCTTCAAAAATTATTATGTGATCCTTCAATCACTGTTATGCATGTTGATCTTATTTTAGACGCCGACGTATGTGATACGTGAAATTCCGCATTTAGTACCTAAATCTTACAATGGTATCAGTTGGCCTATTAATATAATATTTTTGGTCATAATAAATTGATTATTTTGATTCCATGATGTATAAGTTCAATTAAGAGGGAAAAAACAAATCATTGTGGTCAATTATCATATTTTAACAGAGATTGAAGTAGTTTGGATTTGAATAAATTGTTTAATTGCTCAATTCACCTATAGATGTTTTCATTTTACCTATGGTTTGTTTTGTTATGAACCCTAATTGTGTGTTCAATTTTACCTCAAAATAATATGCTAATATGTTGTTTGAATTACTTAAATTTTGGCCGACTTATCCTTCAATTTGTTTTGTTTTCCCCTAAAATTTATTCAAAATTCTTTGAATAATATTAGACCCAAATTACCTTAAATCTTATTTGAATTTGGATTCAAGTTTGTCCTGATATGATTTCGATTTTGATTGAATTTCTCCCCATTTTTGACTTGAAATCCATTTCAAATTATGATTCTTATTATGCTTCAAAATTTGCTCGATTTCTTGTCCCCAATACAACCCTTTTTGTCCCCAGTATATGTGTCTGCATACTGGAAGTGTTTTAGTCGATTGTTACGTCAAAATTAGGGTGAAAAGTACAAAACATTTTTATTTCAAAGCCCCCTTATCAAATTTCAATATAGGACGTTATTTGGATATAGGGAAATGGAGAGAAAGGGAGGGAAGGGAAACGAAAGCGGAAAAGCTCCCTTGTTTGGATAGTGAATTGGGGCAAGGAGGGGGTGGGAGAGAGAGATCTATTTTCCCTCGTCCTTTAATAAGCACTATCCCTCCAATATTGGAGAGATTTGGAAGGAAAATGGTACTTCCTTTCTCCCTCCCTTTCTCTCCCTTCGCCTTCCCTTTAAACTTGTTATCCAAACAATATGTTAGTGTTCATGTCCCACATTGGGAAAAAGTTTAAATTATAATCTATAGAATTTCAAACAAAATTGGTTCTTATGTCTAATCCAAATTTATACTAGCGGTGGTGACTCGTGTTGTTGAGGAATTCTTGTTGAGAAGCTTTAGTGATGGATTATTAAAAACCTCAACGCATCAATTGATGGCATGAAACTCATTAACAATAGTGAAGAATTGAGAGAAAGACTAATTAGAGGAGAGAGAGATGATTAGTAGAGAATTTAGAGACAATTGGAGCTTAAAGTGAGATTTTGCCATGAGTTGTCCATATTAAATTGAAATTCAAAGAGAGTGAGTGAGAGAAGTAGAGTAATTCAACATAATCACGGAAGAAATTAAGAAAAGTCATTGCATTGGGCCCATCAGATGACAAATATAATGTAATCTGCGGCAATTTATTGCTCCGGAGAGCACAATTCACAGTATACCCCCAGGCGCGTGTTCCTCACGCAGCACTTACCTTTTATGCAATGTGTAGTTTACACGGAAGTAATATTCATTTTTCCGTGTGTAACATTCATTTTTCACAATGTAATATTCATTTTATAAAGTATAATATTTTAGGCAGTGCAGTCAATATTATGTCTTTAAACACTTCTTATTTCAAATACTATAGATCAAATTCAGTTAGAAAAAATTTTATGATCATATTAGAACATGTAATATTTATAACTAAATTCATATATTCTTTTTTTTTTTTAATTTTTGAATTATTAATTATTTTTATGAGTCTAACTTGCACTGAAAACTTGCACTAACATATTTAGGATAATAGCATTTTGTATAAAAATAATTAATAATTCACTTTGTTGGGTGATATGCACTTTATTGTTTGTAATATTCATTATGTAAAGAATAATATTCACTATGTAAAAAGTAGTATTCATTTGTTCTGTTTTTGAACTCATTAATCTCAAAATCAATCTTTAATGAGTAATATGCATTTTGATGTATGTAATATTCATTTTATGATGAATAATGTTCAGTTCTCCTCATTATATAGCTACAATCAATTCTTATATCGAATCATTTGAGAAATGTTTCATTTGAATATCATCTCTTGTGATTATTATGTTCAGCAATTCAGATTTCTCTTGATTGTTTGCAATGACGTGACCTACAGAAACATCACGATGATTAATATACATGTCTTGATCATCAATATTCACAAGCATATCACATAATAGTAAATATTATAACTTGTAAAAGTTGAATATTACATTCAACAAAATGAATTATACATATTTTCGTAAACATTACATTCAAAATATAAACGAAACATTATAAATAACCATATTACATATTTTGCTTGACATAATATTCATCACGCGTAAGTAATTGTTGTACACTTTCAAAATATGGATATTACATTTCAAGTATGAACATACCTTTCAAGTATTGAATGTTCAATGTAATATTCAACTTTTAAACAACAATAATGATAATGAATATTCCAATCTGTAAAAATGAATAAGTCATTTAGAGTATTCGTTGAAGGAAGTAAATATTTCATTCGTTAAAATGAATATTACATTGAGCAAGATGAATATTACATTGCAAAAAATGAATATTATGTAAATCTGCAAACGAAGTGTTAGTTTTAATTTCAGTTTAAAAAATATTCAGAGTATGCATTTCTCATCAAAGGTAATATGGATACTATACTGTAAATAATGAATATTATATTAAATAGTATTATAAAACTAATTTCATAAAACTAATATTACATTCATCAATGAAGAACATTACAATGTCACTTATGAATATGAATATTAGTAACTGTAATCTATAATTTCAGTAATCATGATAGCGTAATATTCAAATTATATAATATTCAAACCTGTTTCTGCTTCAAAATCATTGATAATCTGCATATATCTATCTATTTCTTCAATTGCTGTATATTTTTTCATTAAACCTTCCATTGTTGCATTTCTTAGAGAAAGAAATTAAATCGGTTGTTGGAGGAGAGTGAAATTGAAAAGGAATGAGGACAGGGAAAATAGCCAAAATTATAGATAAAAAAGAAAAAAATGGATATATATAGAGTGTTGTATGAAACACAATGTTTTAGAGAGGGAGTATATTTGGTAATTATACTCATGGGAGTATAGTATAATGATTGCGTAATCTGCCAAGTGAAGATAGCTTATAAAAAATTTGGCAAATAATGGTATGAAGCTTTAAATAAAAAAAATAAGGTATTAAAATCCAAAACGATAAAAATAAAAGTTACTTAGGGACAAAAAACATTTTTTTAAACAAAATTAAAAACATGTCATTTGAGAAACTTGTCAAATTAAGTTTATCCGACCCACACCCACCAAAACGTATTTGATAAATTATACATGTTTGTCCTATTCAATGTCAACGGGTGTGTATTCCACAATATCCGTGTGTATTCTAACTATCCATTACTACATATATATAAGAGTGTTACGAGGAGTATGAAGTATCCATAAAAATTCTTCATATCGAAAGTGTGTTGTTATTCTCAAGATCAATGCAAGTTTATGACTGCAAACACCAATTGAATCTAATACAAACTAATCAAATGGCAAAGTACCTAAAATCTAATAAGTTAAAGATATGGTAAATTACAATTATAGTTACGTAAATGGGATCAAGATCATCTACACTCTTATCATGAAGTCATATTCTGAGTGAAATGGAATTATAGTTACACACCATTGCCGGGCTTCTCTCCTTTGATCATATTCGATTTTCGAGACTGTATTCAAGTGACCTCTTGCATATACTAGAAGGGGTGAATATACTAACAACAACAATGCCATGACAACAGCCCAAAACGCTGGTTTAAACAAAGCTTTCTCCATATCTTGATGAAATAATTTCTCTACTTTCAAAAATGATTCTTAATTTAGGTATAAAAGCTAACAGTGCATATATTTATACATATTATGCAACAATAAATAAGTATTTTGTAATTGTTGAATTCGGGGCTCTAGAGTAAAATTCGTAGTGATAAAAAACTACAAACAAGGTGAAAATAAAGTAGGGTTCTTGTGAGTGAATCATGGAAATCTAAATGCTAAGTATGCTAGTTGAAATAGTCAAGTGTTATTTTCATGCTTGGCACTTGTTATTTTGTTTTCTTCTAGAATTAGAGCTATTTTCACATAAGCTCCTAAAATAAACTCACAAATTTCAATGAAAGAACTGCGTAATGCTTTAATTTGTAACATTAGTCAAACAATTTTTTTTTTTTAAATTCTTGATGTAACATGGTCAAATAATCTTACTAAAAATAATGTTCAAGTTTTCATAAAAAACAATATAAATTTGAAAAAAAAATAATTTTCAGGGGAATACAGGTAACTTTGGAAAATCTGTAAACGGTAATGGGAATAGGGTGCAGACGGCTAATCAAGGTGGTCGAGTGTACATCTGCAAGAAGTGTCCTAACAATCATCCAGACAAGGACTGTGCTGGAAACTTAGTGACTTGTCATTTGTGTAACCAACTTGGACATCGTGAGTATGAGTGCTTTTCCGAGGGTAAGGGAAAGGAAGGACAAGGGTCACAATTCAAGGTAAATTAAGCAGGCGGTCAGAAAAAGGGTTTTCAAGGAAACATTGGAGGAAAGTCAATGCAACAAGCTGGTAATAGGAATGGAAGTGGCAATGAAGGAGGCCAGGCTAAGACCTCGTATTTGTAGTTTTGTATCTACTTGGGCTTGGCCCATTCCAATTTCCTTGGACCCAAGTACAGTTATTTGAGTACTCAAACAAAATGTATCTTTAGAGGTCAACAATAACCATTCTCGTGGCCAACAAATTTATAACATCACGAACATATATATAAATAATCCTACTCATAAAAGAACAAGTAGTTTGCGACCAACAATGGAGTATATTATTGATGAAAAAGCAAGCTCTTGTGACTCATTCAAATAGCGTGCTGAAGGATGAATTTTGGTCTTATGTCTTACCTATGATCTATACTTTATGATTTGCTCCTTGTAAGGCTATGCTAATGGGAGCATAAAGCTATACATGAGAGAACAACAAATACATACACGGTAATGCACAAAGCAGGGGCAGTTCTAAGCAAGAGCGGGGTAGTTGATCGCATAGTGCCTTCAAAACTGAGGGCCTCAAAATGTATATATTGATATTTTTTTAAGTATAAGCATAAAAAATTTGAGTAGTCTAGTGGTAAGGTGTATGGCCTCACATCCCCAAGGTCCTAGGATAAAAAAGTAAAAGACCTTTTTTATGGAAATATATTTCGTCCGCTTGAATACTTGATTGAATAGTGGGCCTAAATTTGTTGCACGTGTAACTTATTACAAGGAAGAAAAATTAATGTTTTTTTTTTAATTTTTACATTCTCAAACCACACAATCCTTCTCAACTTCCCAAAAAAATTGATTATCATCTTTTTATAGTAAAATTATCAATTGTAAACTCTATTAATCTGTCTGTTTTCTTCATAGCCCATTTATTGCTTAATTGCAATTATGTTCCTTTCATAATCAAATCCCCTTTTCAAGAGAAGTTGAAGAGATGAATTTCACTCATCAATTCAACGGATTAACTTTAATTATGTCATTAAATGAATGATTAATCCGTTAGAAATGACTGAGATTCAGATTAATCTATTGGGAGAAGTTGATATTGAAAGTGCTGTAGATGATTTTGTTTCAAAACATCCATGAAGGGTATAACTTTTTAAGTGAAAATGTTAATGTTTTATGTTTGTTTTGTTTTGTTTTGTTTTTTTTCCCATGTAAACCTAAAAAGTTAACTTCAATGTATCAAAGTGACTTTTTTTGTTAAAATATATTGTTTTATATATCTATATGTTTTGTCCTAAAGGGCGAATTTTCAAGATCTTGAACGGAGCCTCCCTAACCTTAGCCCCGCCCCTGACACAAAGGAAAGCATTTGAATTGCTTCTATTACCATCTAAGCTCATGAGCAATGTTGTGAATAAAAGCAAAAAACTTGAAGCAAAGGAAGATCATACGTATGTTGCCCTCTACAAATCCAAAGGAGTGACAAAAAAGATGCGCAATGATAAGCAACATTAAAGGGTGCTACAAATGACACAAATGCCTCGGTTTGATATTGGAGATTATTTATGGCTTTTACTAGATAAGAAAAAGATCTATTAAAAGCAAAATGGTAAGCAAGAGAACTTGCATGGAGGAATTTTTTAAATTGGTATATAAAGAAGACAATGAAACTCTCCTAGTATCTCATTTTAAGGGAGAAGTAATTGATCTCTTACAACGATACAAAGTACAACATAGGCACTCTTCCCCTTATAGACCCCAAACGAATGGAGCAGTAGAGGCTGCAAACAAAAATGTTGTTGTCATCATAAAAAAGATGGCCAAACATTATAAAGATTGGCCTCATAAACTTCACTTTGCTCTATGGGGATATCGAACTTCCATACGAACGTCCACAGGAGCCACCCCTTACTCCTTAGTGTATGGTATGGAAGCAGTTCAACCTGTTGAGTTGGAAATACCCTCTCTTCGCATAGTCCTAGAAAGTGAAATACCTAAAGCTGAATGGGTTTGGGCTAGGTATGAGGAACTTATTCTCTTAGATGAACGAAGATTAAAAGCTTTGCATCACGTACAAATATAGCAAAGACGAATTGCAAAACATTTTAATAAAAGAGTTAAGCCAAGAAACATTAATGAAGGAGATTTAGTTCTAAAAGAGGTACGAGCCCCACCCACCGATCCAAGAGGGAAATTCCAACCCAATTGGACGGGGCCGTATATTATTAAGAAAATCCTATCAGGCGGTGCGGTAAAACTAATTGACATAGATGAGGCTGAATTTACTCAATTAACTAATTTGGACCAATTGAAGAAGTTTTACGCTTAAAATTGCAAGACAATCATGGACTCACACTAAGTCCTACAACATATGGGCCCAATTTGGCTCATATTATTATGTAAAATGGGCAAATCGAGAAAAGGAAAAGCATCGTAACCCATTCTATACAAAACCAAAAGCTATATATAATAAAATTAATTAAATAAATAAGAAAGGTGCAGCGCTGAAAATTCAACCGCGCTGACCTTGCAGCGTAACAATACTAACTGCGCTGCCATGTCAGCGCGACAAGAGTAACCACGCTGCATCGTGCAGCGTTATTTGTTCTGTAGCGCTACAACCCCAGCGTTAGAATTTCAACTGCGCTGAATGCATGTTACATTTCAATAGTTTCAGTGAATATCTATGTTTGATTAAACTATTGAATTATGAAAGACCTCATTTAAAGGTTTCACATGATTTTAAGGACCCACGAAGGTTCGATAAAAGGCTCATTCAAGTCTTTTCGATAAAATATATATAATAATTAGAACTACGCACGGCCTGATTCCTTTTGGATACGTAGGCAACTTATTCTAAGTTCGGCCCATTTAAATACATAATTAGTTTTTATTGGATGAATTATCAATAACTTCTAATGTAAATAACTAAATTTTGTTTGCATGAAAAATAAAAAATAATATTGTCCTTCAATAATGTTTTAAGAGTTGCATAATTGAAATCATCAAAACAAAAGGGACTACTTTAAAGTCTACGCTAGTAGTGCACATGCACTTTATTGAAAATGATAAAATAAATAAAGTCAAACACTACTCTTCCTTTTCCTTACGAGCATGCTTTGGGTCTTCATCTACTTCCGGATCTTCCTCCATCCAATTAGGATCATCTTTGAGCTTTTCTTCAATATTCACTTCTTTGGGGAAACATTCATCAAAGTGCTCCTCCATAGGCTTGAGCTTGCTCTCTTTACGAGTCCATACCATCTTTCTTTTCCCCTTACCTTCTATGGTTTTTGGGTCTTTTCAATTAACTTTGGTTGTCCAATTTCGACCCCAGGTAAGGAAGGGGCATTTTTCTTATTTCTTGGACCTAGCCTATTAAAAACAGATCCATCTTCATTCTATCTCTTTAAAGAAGTCTCATTCTTTCCCTCCCCCATTGCAATCCTATTTTTTGGAGCCTTATAGACCTGTGGGCCTTTGGACCTTTCAGTAACTTCAAGGCCCCGGGCCTTATCCCTCTCCTCTTTACTCTTAGCAAGCATCCAATCCTTGTAACTTTGTGATAGTTGAGTAGAACAACCATTCCTAGGAAAAGCCCATCGTGGACGATTGGCCCAATACTTTGTCCATGCGGTAATGGCAGGGCCCCAAAGTTCCATGCAAGTTGGGGGGTCAGTATTAAGGCTAGGAATACTTTGTTTCATACCATATTGCCTTAAAAGACGGGTCGGAAAGAAATAAGTAATTTTCCTCAAACCAAGAAGGCGCACATATGGTGTTGACTCATGACTTCCAACCATCTCCTTGATAAACCACCATGGAATGACCCATCTAATTGAAAGACCTCCATGAGACATAAGTGACATCCACTCCGCTAGAGTTTTCCTTGGGAACAAAGTCTTCCTCATATTAAATGATTTGAGGTTATATTTCATGGCATTAAGGGGTTGTTCGATGGTCTTAAGGCGCTCACTAAGCCAAATCTGCATTAATTAAATAAAGAAATAAATGACAATCCAAGATTGTTACATAGCATTGAATAATTATGGTTTGAAATTACGAAAAAATAGACATTATGGAAGATAAACAGGAGCGCTGGAAACTCTACTACGCTAACAGTTGAGCGTTGCAAAACAAACAGCGCGACAGATCCTACTGCGCTACACTCGTAGCGTCACAGAATTAGTCACGCTATGACTGATAGCGCTAATTCACTACTGACGCTACGATTCCAACTACGAAAAATCTTCTTTCCTTTCGTAAATTCATAACAATTCATCTATTCTAATTAATATTTTAGCCCAAGGTTAGAATATTACCTGAAGCAATAAAGGGCTTCCCGAAAAGTGCAATGATGGATCCGCTTTGCACGCGTCCAATGCTATGATGGTCTCACCAATCACCATAGGCATAGGAGTACGATCACCTTCGATTTGCTCAACAATTGCAATTAGTGAAGCATTTCCCATATTTCCTCCATCATTAACAAATAAATATCCTGATAGCAAACATAAGCATAAAGCACGTCTTTTGTACCTTTGTATTGTTAAGTTGTCTGAAGGAGAGGAAAATCTTGCAATAATTTTCAAAAGATCACAGTGTTGGCCATTGAGAATTTCCTTGGTCTCGAACTTAGTTAGTCCAAGTAGTCTCTGAAAGTCCTTACCAAACCCTTGTTGAAGGTTAGGTACAGTTGGAAGAGCTTCCACTGGAAAACCAATAATCGCGCTAAATTCTTCCGGAAAGGGGGTCAATTCATTGTTGGCAAAGGTAAAAACATGGAATTGAGGATCCCAAAAATTAATGGCGGCATGAAGGAAATCCCAATTGATACGAGCTTGCCTCAAAGAAAACAAAGCATCTAGATGATAAGCATTGAATTCAAGGCGTTCCTCTACAGACAAAGAAGAAATCCAACGGTTTAACTCACGAATGAAGTTTTGAGACATTCTTTATCTCCTACTTTTCTCTCTAACAAAGAAAACTTTTGTAAGGGATTTTGTTTGATGAATGTATAATTGTTCGTTCATATATTTAACCAAGATGGTCACTAGGCAACTTCCTTAAATTCGTTTTGGGAAATAATGAGAAATAAAGCAGCGTTTCAGTTTTAGTCGCGCTGACGTGGCAGCGTGACAAAGTTTACAACGCTACGACAGCAGCGTGGCAACACTAGTCACGTTACGTGCGTAGCGCGACAATTTTGATAGCGCTACAAACTGCAGCGTCCCAAATCCTCCTGCGTTGCATAAAACTTCCATAATCAGCCCATTTGCGAGATTCTTTCCATTCTTTAATTATTTTGGGCGATTTTATTTCTTGAACTTCTTTAAAATTAACTTTTCAAATCATATTTATTTAAGGAAAATGAGATATGCCCCCCCTTTCCCTACTAACTAATTTTGGTGATTATTTTTTTCGGGAGTAAGTCGGATTGATCCTCCAACACTTTACAAAAAAAAAATGAACTAGTATATATGCCCTTGGTTCTCAAATATTAGCATAAAAAGCCCAAGGCTTACATATGTTTATAAATCCATGGTTACAAAATATTAAGGCTAAAATGAGATAAAACAAACAGAAAATTAAGTTTGAGTTAAACTCGAATACAAATGTCAGCAAATTACATGCCACCAAAAGCTACTGTGGTGGCCCATAGTCAAAGAAATAATGCATGGCACCAGTGCGAGGAGTATAAGAATCAGTAGAATGTCTTCGATCCTCCTGCTGCATTTGAGTGTTAATCTTTGGTGGTTCATATGACCAAAATCGCCCCATCTCATAAGGAACTCTTGGATATGGCCCTTGGCCTCCACCATAATAATCCCATTCTTGAGCTTGGGACCACCCGCCACCTTGACCATGGTTATAATAGCCAGCATAAGGATCATATCCTTGTTGCGGATTGACTTGCTGACTACTTCCTCCCTCGTCTCTATTAGGCTCCTCTTGAGCTCTATTTTCATGATCAAGGATCGGAGGCCGCATTTGTTGACCACTAGTCGGACCTTTCGTAAAAGGGGGACGCCTGTAATGGCCACCCGGAGGACGAGGGGGACGAGGAGGACGAAATGTCCCGTGTGTTGTATAACGTGGCACAACATCCTACAAAAGAAAATAATGCACAAAAATTACCCATAGGTGATAAAGACATGAAACTAGAAATAGGGGCAACACATAGGGAAACCTACCCTAGCCATGGTGACGCTCTAGCACGCAAAAGCATGTTTTGTCTTCCTATAAGCAGTGCGAAACGCATTCAATACTTTGATGGCCTTGTTTATAGTTGTCCTAGGCACCTGCAATTAAACAAGTCATTTAAAATTAACAATGAAAAATGTCAGTAATAATAATAATAAGAGTCGAGTAAAGATAAGGACAAACCCAAGGCTTACCATGTCGACATTCTCAGGGATATAAGGAACATCTTCTTCCTCTTCCTCAGCAAATGGCACAGTGTCATCAATCAAATTCCCGAAACCATCAATGTATTTGATATTTCGCTCAGGAACTTGCCAACCCTCAATATCATCATTCTTTGCACATATAAACATATAAACAAATAAACATATATTTAAAATGCAAATGCGTGAAAAAGGGAAAGGAAAGGTAAGATACCCTAACAAATGTTGGAAAAGGACGTAGCCGAGCCTGAACCCAATTTTTGTAATTAACACCAGAGAATCATCCAGAGAGGTAGCGGGAACCTTACTCGAGTCTAAGATGAAGACAGGTGGATCCATGGGAGCTAAAGGAATAGGTGAATAAGTTTGTCGAACAACACGTTCTCCCAGAAACCAAAGAAGTTGCCTACATCCTTTCAAAAGGATCCTGGCTTCCTCGAGAGGTGGTGAAACCTGCACTCCAGGGCTAATATCTGGTATTCCGTCCAATGGACGAAAGATAATCTGCATGTAACACCCCCAAATTCCTCACTTTCTACTTACCTCAAACCTATAAACACAAGAGGAACTTGAGCATGTTACCGCCACATCACAACTAATTATGAAAACTAATTGCAACGCTAAGGCTAAGGTAAAACAACACACCTTACTAAAACCATTTTATAAAAGTCAAACAACTCACAGCGGAAGTCTTTACAACTAAGTCAAACATTAAATTAACAACTTGGAACCATCACGGCCCTTATTCCAAACCACTAGAAAAATCTAAAGTCAAAACAACTACCAAAAAAATAACCACTCCTCTCGAAGAAAAATCCCTTCACCATGCATATGCTCAACAACCTGCACTTATTCTGCTTAACAAGCAAACAGAACAAGAAAAACATGGAAATATATATGTGTCAGCAACCACTGCTGAGTATGCACAACATAGCATTCTTTCCCTTTCTCCTCCTTTGCATTTAGTACAAAATCCCATTAGAAATTCGTCTAACCTCATATGAACATATATAACTAATATACAGCCTCTAAAATAATTTTCGTGCATAAATTTCGATTATTTATAATTTCTAGATTTGTTTTTATTAAAAATCCAATTTTGTACAACTAATCTATTAAAATAAATTACCAAACTAATTTTAAAAATAATTTGAAAACCATCAAAACCTTTTTATTTACTGAAAAACATTAGGGAACACTTTTTCGATTTTTTTAAAAATATTTGGAAGGAAAATAATTTTTTCTTCTCTTTTTTCTTATTTTTCGAAACCATGGTGAGTGGGCTACTTTGAGGTGGTTTTTGGCCACCTTGGGCTTCATGGGTGGCGGATCTTGGTACCTGGTGTAAAGTTTTTAGAGTGCTGTCACGTTTTTTTTTTTCCAAGTTGTTAATTGTTTTTTTTTGTTTGTTTCCAAATATTGTTCGACAAGAGAAAACTGCAGTTTTATTTTTGCTGTTTGTTACTTTGGTGTCGGTTTTTTGGGCTGCGGTTTTTTTTTTTTTTTTTCTTTTTCTGATTTTTGGAAGTTTTTTAAAGATAAAATTTGATTGAACCGGAGAGCTATATATATGGGTATATGCCTTAAGGAATTTCGGCCAAATCAAAGTGAAAAGATAAAGTTTTGATTTTTTTTTTTTTTTTTTTGGATAAGATCTAAATGGTGTGGATAATTTTTGATATGTTTATCTTTTGTAAAATCTGAAATTTATCCTAACTAAAAAATACCATATCTAGGTAGTTAAAATAAATAATTTAGAAAATATTTTGGCCATAAAAATATTTATGGGCCTGGAAAACCGAAATACCCATTTTGGGCCTATATGGTCCGAAAATAATAAAATAAAACCCATAATTATTTTTCTATTGTTTGAAAATTAATTTAATACCAAAAACCTCCTTTAAAAAATAATTATATTTCTAATAAACCTTTTGTAAAATAAATTATTTTAAGCCATAATATAAATACACTTTATTTCCGAAATTCATAAAACTATATATTATAATCGTATAAAATATAATATAAAGTTCTTAAAAATCGGGGGATTACACTCAATAGAAGAAAATTAAAATCTCATTTATTGTAGTTATAAAATATAATAAATGTATATATACAATGAGTCTCTTACTTGCTCGTCAGGGAGGTTAAAATAGATTGGGGGTATTACATCGGTCTTATGATGAATGTTAGTTGTCTTCCCCATCTGCGGCTCACCGGTAATCCCTTAGATCGGTCATTTATTGGGGCAAGAGTTGGGAAATGTTCAAAGTACCACACCTAAAAGAAAAGGTTAGAAAAAAAAAACAAAATAGATGAAAGTGGATAAGCACATTTTAAAGAATTTGTTACCCTCAATAACTCGAGGAATAGCCTCCTAGGGAAGCTGGGACACATTCTCTCTTTAGGCGGGTCACTCCATGGCTCGGGATGTCTTATGCATTTCAGATATTAAATGCACATAACCCGCTTTCCCCCAGCAATACTTTGATTCCTTTCAAATCTGACAACAACGGGATAAGAGAAAAGCCACTCGTTGCCCTTTATCTGTTAAAAAAGGTACACCTACCAATCAAATATAAAGATCCTAGCTCTTTGAAGGAAGTGGTTTCTGCCATAATGTCTTCATTGGCTAAAGCATCCGACAATTCACTCCAAGGGAAAACTCTCTCATCACATTTTAATCGAGTGTAGATTGCCCAGTAAATCACCTATCATCTTGGCTCTTTTCCTTCATTCCTTCATTAGGGATGATATCCATACCCGCCAAGGGTAATCCATAATCATCCCATAATCGAAAGGGATTATAGCCATCTCTCCCCATGGGAAATGAAAGGGGTTAGTTGTATCCCAACCATTCCATCATTCCCTAACTAAACAAGCAGACATCTTACATCTCTCTTTCTCTATATAGATTCTAAGAAATCTTGAAAACCACTCACCTTAACCAACCTTTGGTATTTGCATCAAGATTATCATCAAATTTTACCAAGCATCTTCCCGGAATCATATCGTCGTATTCATCATCAACCTATATTTTCACTTACATATATCATCTAAAATTCGTAAAATATTGAAAAAAAAAAAATATATATATATATATATATATATAGATTACTTCAATTCCTCTTGATGCTCAAGAAATATATGATGGTCAGGATCAAGTTTCAAGACACGATTATCCCACTCAAGTGGGGCTCCCATGCAGGGTGTGTGTACTCGATTCTTACTCTTTGAAGGTTTTTAGCACGACGTCTACGGGTATCCGTTCTTCCCTCTCTCTCTCTCCCCTCCATCTTGCTCGTTTCTAGGGGAAGACATGCTGTATCCACAAACTAGGATAGCTTATTACTTAGCAAGAGCATCTTTTACTAAGATCCATTGTGCTTCTTTATTAAATTAAGAGCACGCTACTCTTAAAATAAAGAAATTTTTCAAGAGCATTTTCACTTTTGATCCTAATTAATTAAAGCACTTACTCTTATAAAAATTAATCAAAGACTTTTTTTTTTCACTTTGATTATAATATATAAAATTAATCAAGCATTTACTTTTGATTTTAATTAGGTCCATTACTTTTCGTTATTACATTAGAGCATTATTTTCACTTTTGATTATAAATAAAATAATTTAATCAAGAGTATTTTTTTTCTAGAGCCCATTACTCTTATAAATAAAATAATCAAGAGCATTTTTTTTTCACTTTTGATTATTAATTAAGAGCTCATTGCCCTTATAATTAAAACTATTCAAGAATTTTTTTTCTAGCTTTGGTTAAGACTAATCAACTACACTTAATTAAGAGCCTACACTCTTAAAACGTCAAATACATGGGTCATGACATGAGTAATAAGAACAATTCTCAAATGATTCATGGAGCATTATACTTCATTCTAACATCATTAGAACAACCATTTGCAAAAACGTAATGTTTGATAAAACAAGCAATATAAATTGTCACAAGCTTAACATCCTTATGACTACAATGGAATAAATTATAGCAATCAATCCTCTCTAATGTAAGCAACAAATTTATCCCATAGTTCTCAAAAGTAAGCTTCAAAAAAAAAAAAAAAAACTCAACTCACACGTGGTTGAAGGACCAGCGCTGCACTTCAAGCGTTGTTTGGTTAAACACGCTACCTGCTCAGCGCGTGTTACACTAGAAGCGCTACCCCCAAGCGCTAATAAACAACCTCGCTACCCTGCACAGCATAATTTCAACATCAACATTTGTAAATCAACGCAACCACAACACACAAGCACATCCAATAGTAGCACGCTGACCTTATGGCGTGGGTGAAGGATTCGCGTTGATGGCTCACGCCACAGGACTTGCCCGCGCTACCTCTTCAGTGTGGTTGCTCAACGACGCTACAACGGCTGGCGCTTTCGTGAGTTTTGCTATATTTGTTTTGCTTTGGACTTGGTTCTCTGATGATGATCTTTTTCTCATGCTTATTCCAAATGTTCCAAAAGTGGATTACTTTAGGATAAGGTGTTATCTCATGACCACCTTGTGAGCTTTTGTCATATTTTTCGGTAAATAAGCGAATTTACTCAAAATAGTATAAATAACGAATTTATTACATTTTTTTCAATAATATCATAAACAAGTGAATTTACTCAAAATAGTATAATAAGCGAATTTATTGCATTTTTTTCATAATATCAGTAAATAAGCGAATTTACTCCAAATAGTAATAAATAACGAATTTATTACATTTTTTTCAATTTTTCGGTAAATAAGCGAATTTACTCAAAATAGTAATAATATGCGAATTTATTACATTTTTTTCAATAATATCAGTAAATAAGCGAATTACTTCACTCCAATAGTAATAAATAAAAAATTTATTACATTTTTTCAATAATTTCAATAAATAAGCGAATTTACTCAAAATAGTAATAAATAAGCAATTTATTACATTTTCTCAAAAATATCAGTAAATAAGCGAATTTACTCCCAATAGTAATAATAAACGAATTTATTACATTTTAAGCGAATTTACTCGAAATAGTAATAAATAAGCAAATTATTACCTTTTTTTAAAAATTCCAGCAAAAGCCAAATTTATTCAAAATACTAATTTATTTGCTAAGTGTTAAATATTTGATAAATAAACGAATCTACTAAAATCTATTTTCGATTTCAGTTTCGAGAGTCATTGCTTTCTAAAAATTGCTACGCCCTTGTTAATGAGGAGCTCATGGCTCTGGATATGAAAGCCTCGAAAAACGATTCGAGCATAATTTGATTGTCGTCTTACTCAGACTCAATCAAAGTGGGGGCAACTGTAGACACCTATTTAGTCCCCTGTCCCGCGGCAGGACTCTATGATGATTAAAAAACTCATTTCTCTAGAAGATTGATAATCGAGTTACTTGGGCTTAAAAATAAATCTCATTCTTATTTAACGAACCTTTTTATTCCAATGCTCTTTTTACTATATTAAAATGAATAAAAATAATAATATAATAAAATATAATAAAATGTTTCAAAAAGTAGCGCGGTTAATTTAGTCACGCTGACAGCTCACGTGACTAAGCTAACAGCGCTACCCTAGTAAGCGTTGTAGGGTTCCCTCGCTACTGGGCCAACAC